>OX421504.1:9557743-9567743 GCA_949126835.1 Anisus vortex | reverse complement strand
CCTCGTTACTCATAGCATCCACGTGTGAATAGTAAGACGCACGAGCTTCATGTTATGGTAAGACGTTGTACCTAAAAACCGTCGTATAGGTGGTACGGCGTAGTATCTCTAGACTCTAGACTAGGATCGGCAACCTACGGCACGCGTGCCACACTTGGCACGCAGAACGATTGTCAATGGCACGCAGAAGATCCCAATAAGACAATTCAGGTCACTTATACAATAGAATACCAGAATTACTTTTAATCTGTTAGCACGCTGACTGAATTAGAAATCCTACTTTGACACACTATTATCAAAAATGTTGCCGACCCCTGCACTCTAGACCAGGGGTCGGCAACCTTTTGCTAACAGTATGCCAAACTAGGATTTATAAATCATTCAGCGTGCCAAGGGCCTAAATGCCAACCTGCTCTGTTATTCTTTTCTACAATTATTTTTATAGGACAATGTATTTAACTCCGTAACAAGACCTCGGCCAAAAGCAAAGGAGATTATATAGTGAAAAAAAATCGTTAAAGCGTTCAATATGTAAGACAAAATTAACATGTTTGTGATCATCATCCTTTTTTATTTTCATTTATATCAAATAGAATATGTTATTGCTAAGCTTTCAAATTTATGATATTTATTGTCTAAACATTAATAGGCCTATATGTTAGCATAGACTATAATATACATGGACCGCTTGCTTTAGTATTTCTGCTATATGATGACTCAAAACACTGATATCCCGATTCGTAATATACTTTGCACTTCCGTTTTATTTAATCGCTTTGGTTTTCTCAATGAGAAATTAAAATCGAAAGTAGTACAGAGCGGAAACATTTATAGATCAGTGTTGTGTGCACACGGAAAAAGAACATAAGCTCTAAAAATAGAGCAAGCGGTCCATCTTATTATAGTCAATGATAATAGGATTAATTATATTAATAGGCCTACAAGTATTCATTTAAGGTCGAAAAAAATGCGATTTAATAAAACGGAACTTGTATTACAAATACTTCATTTAGAATCGGGAATTGCAAAAAACAGAAGATAATAGCATAAAAAACTAAAGCAAGCGGTCCATGTATATTTTAGTCTATGATGTTGGTCAAGATGAGGATCTAACACCTGCATTTGTTAAATCTCAGTTTAACTGAGAAATCTGAAATCTTTTGATGTGTTTTGTTTCAACTTTCTACAACCCAGATAACACTTACCGAAGTGGACTTGAGCGGAAGAGATACGCAGTAATCATACAAACTGGGTAGTTAATGTAATGTTTAAAAATATACAGATAAATTATTTTATCATATAATATTTATATAATTTTCAAATACTTTTTACAGTTTGGTCATTTCAAAGTTATAAGTTGTAAACCATTTATTCTTTTAAAAAGAAAAAAAAAAGAATCGCTAGAAATATTATCTCAAATAAAACGGTTTAATTATCTCCCTTTAATTATTTGAGGATTAAAATATTTTACGTAAAAACAGTAATTTGAGTAAATAAACAATTCCTGCAATAATTGTTGTTGTTTTTTTCATTTAATTTAAGGAGTTTAGCCTATATTTCAAACATTAATAATTACAGAAATTACATAATATAGTGCTATTAAATAAAACCTAATACTAATTAAATTAAAAATACAAAAAAAAAAGTTCAATTACTTATCTTTATGTATAATTAAAGAAGATGAGCATAAAAACTCTTTAAATGTAATCAGTCTGTATAATCAATAAGCGGTCATGTGCAGTCAAATAAACTCTTCGCATGCTTAAAACAGCTTTCATGTGCGATAAAATCTGTTCACAAGTGTAAATTGTACCAAATGCTCTGAAAGTAGAAGAGCGAATGCGTAGCAGTTGAGAATAGCAGATTTTTTCTTCAAGATTTTTTCCACAAATTTGGAAACACCCAAGCTATGCATACGCATTGTAAATAAAATAGCTTTCTGTGTGTTATAACGAGGTACATGCACACTTCAGCCTTAAAAGTCCCTGGAGAGTTACAGAGCGGATATAACAGAGTTAGCCAATTTCATTTGTATTTAGCCAACGTACCCATCCAATATCCTTAAAGTCCTAACGTGATTTGAACCCGGAAACTTTACAATTGTTTCATCCAAGGCTCTTTTTATTGGCCACCCCGGCGTATGCAAGTATAATTTGGAGAAGTAAAGTACCCGTCGGACCGAGTTGATCCATAGGTCCGATGAAGCAGCGTTCACCAGTTTCTGTGGCATACTAGGTGATTGTGTGGCCAGCACTATGCACAGCCGCCTTTACTTTACCCCAACTAAGGTCAGGTACCCATCAGAGCTGGGTAGACTCAGGGACACCCTCCAGACCCGGGAAAAAATCCTAGCCTGCACCAGAATTCGAACCCGGGACCTTCAGCTCGCCAGTCGAATGCGCTGCCGCTCGAAAGATGATGTAAAATTGGGGTACGGTGTTGTAACAGAGAGCAATGGGAGACCATTCCGATGGTTAAAGAATTAAACTCAAGACAGAAACACTTACTTAGACTAAAACTGTACTTTTACAGTACATCCCCAAACACACCCACCAATACACACACACTCAACACACACACGTGCACACTTCTCACAGACCCACCACTCGCGATTGCTTTACATTGTAACCATTTAAGTGTTTTTTGTCGTCGCCAGACATTACTAATGTCTGTTGTTATTTATTTTGTTTTGTTGTTGTTTTTTTTTGCTTGCCCCCTAACAGTCTAGCCCAGTTTCTCCTCCCAATAGGGGGAGGGGGGGGGGATTGAGGGATGTAGACAACCCAATCGGAAACTGCTGATCTCGACAACAACTAAAATTCAGGGGGGGGGGGGGGAGATAAATTCATCACAAAAATAAATACAAGTCATAAATTCAATTAATTTCAAAACAGAAATACAGACGAAACAAAAAAAAAACTTTCACCGGTATGTCATACTAACACCAAATGTATGAAAATACTATTTCATCAGATTTCTTCCCCCCCTCCCCCCCCCCCCCCACTGCCCAGATTTCAATAGATGCTACTACAAACTACCACACATGAAGATCGACTGGGCAGATACCTTGGGGGTGACGTGACAAGGAAACAATTTTTACAATCTCCATCATCTAGTGAAGTTTTTTCCCCCAAACATTCTTTTTTACTGGTGGGAAGGGATGGGGGCGCGACCCCTGTAATTTTTGTGTTTGTTTATACATTCACTTCGTGACCCACTAACATTGTAATTGAATTTACTAGCCGCCTATAATAAACTTTTGAAAAGATTCCAATTCTCACACAAAATGTTGTTGTTGTTGTTGTTGTTTGTCTAAATACCTTTTTGCGATCGGGTACTTTTGCTTTTCAAGGTCAGGTTAAAGAGGGGCGGGTGTCCCGGCGTTTTGTTAAACTCTGATCTAGTGAATGAATCTAGGTTTTAGACTTTTTGATGGGGCACTGAGTCTACCCAGCTCTGATGGATACCTGATACTAGTTGGAGTAAAGTAAAGGCGGCTGGGCATTGTGCTGGCCACACTTCGCCTCGTATGCCGTGGCCACAGAAACTGGTGAACGTTGCTTCACCAGCCTTATGATCAGTTTGGTCCGAATGTACTTTACTTTTAGAGTTTTGAAGACAGGACAACGACAACAATCAGTTTTGCTGTAGTCTCTCCAGTAAAAAAAAGACAGGACAACTCGACAACAATCAGTTTTGCTGTAGTCTCTCCAGTAAAAAAAAGAAAAAACAAATCGTGGGCAATCATCTTCACTTGCCATCATTTTTTTTTTTGCATCTGAACGCACAGTCATGACTACAAACCAAAATGAAACGAAAGCTGAGCTGAGCCATCACTTACAGCAGTGGGTCGGCAACTTGAGGAACGCTTGCACACTTGGCACGCAGGTCAATTTATAATGGCACGCGGATGACCCACAAAAAAAAAAAGTTTTTTCTACTAGAAATAGACTGGTGGTGCAGGTTGACTTTTAGGCTATTGGCACGCTGAATGAATTAAAAATCGTATTTGGGGCACACTATTACAATCAAAACTTTTCCGGCCCCTGCCTTACAAAATCAACACAGAGGTCGCGCGCACAATGCGACTAAGTTCTCGTAGTGATCAATGGAAAGTGGACTTTCAGAACTCGTCCCGACTTAAGCTGGCAAGTTCAGTGCAAAAAAATATAGTTCACACTCTACTAATTACGCCCACGCGCTTTCCCACACAATGGCATGATTAGTTTGTTTATTTTTTGTATTAAGCGTCATGAACCTAGCTAAATATTTCCCGGATGGGACAGTGGCAGTTCTTGAATCCAAACATGATGGCTTTTTTTTTGTTCAAATATTAATTATGGTTACTGGTTCTTTTCTGACACGACTGTCATTGGAGATTTTCGCGTTTAACACAGAAAGGCTCCAGTGACGCTTTGGGGACCTTTGGTTGGGGACCGCTCTTTCTCGATATTAAAAGGAAGCTGTCAAGCTGTCAATATTAACAGAGACAATTATTTCACGTTTAGAAAATAGAAAACAGCCTTTTAAACGTGCATGTCAAATTAAAAACAAATTATTTCTGATGGTTTCTATATGCACTTTAAAGCGGGGCGACATGCCCCATCTGTAAACACCAAAAACAACACAGTTGCCAATCACCTTTTTGACTGTCCGTCACTGCAGAAAATACGAAATGTCTACCTCCCCCAGAACACCAAATCTCTCTTTTACTTTATATTCAAACTACGAACAGCTACAAAAAGTCTGCAATTTCTTCACCATAGCCTCAGATCGAAGGGCAAGTGCCCAGATGGCTGCTGGATCGGAATGATAAAAGACGATGCCCTTTAGTAGTTTTGAAAATAAAACAAAAACAGCCCTTGATAGTGATAAGTGATAAATATGGGAAACTTATTAAAAAGGTTTGGGAAATAAACGTAAACAAAAAGTTTTACTAGAGGGCACTCACAGAAAAGGTCAGCCATCGGGACGCACCAATCCGTTCATTATTGGCGTTTTAGGAAATAAAATAATAAACAGGTAAGCTCGTACAAATACGGCTGCCTGTGACCCCCGAAAGTTTGTCGTACAACAAAGTTTCGGAAATAAACATGATACATTTTCACATGAGGGGCCCCCTAAAAAGAAACCAATAGCCAACAACGACAGCCAGGGAGCCCCCCAGGATACAAACGTAAACCTCCCCCTGTCGCCAGACACAATAACCCATTTGGCTATCAGTGGCTCGCTCGGATACCGCTTGCTATCAACATATTTTTAATGAAAACTACCACACCACCACAGCGACGGCGTGTTGTTGTTTGATACAGCCCACCTACAGTACAAACAGACACGCACACACTGCCACACACCCTGTACTCCCCCCCACATCCTCCTGCTCCCCCCGGTCCCCTATATCCCTCTGCCCCCCCCACCCTCATAAACACACCTACACCAACCCACCCTCACCGCAATATGATAAGGACAATTATTCTAAATAAGCCAACCAACGCTCAGAAACACTTATAACTTTTCCCCTGTGAAAACTGTCCACTGCAACGACAATCTAATACATAATATTAATTTTATGCCACAGACATTCTGGGTTGGATGAAATAAAGAGTAACAAATAAAGACATAATATTGATATGATCAAATACAGTCTAGCCTCGGTTTTTCATTGTTCATTGATATTGAATTCACTCACAAGTTCACTGCTCATCCACAATCCTCCAGAAACGAATCAACGTAAACCGAAACCGGCGAAAACCGAGGCAATTATTTAAATATTAAATCCATGTAGACTACAAAATACAAAACAGAAGCTCATTTTTATTAGAGAATATAGTTTTTAATACTATACAAACAAACAGAAGTTTATATAAAATGGATTAAAAAAGGCTAATGTGACAGACCGATTAGTAGGCCTACGGGGCAACTCCCGAATCACGATTTGCCGAAACCGGGTACGAACCGAGTAGTTGGGGCAACTCCCGAATCAATATTTGCCGAAACCGGGTATGCGAACGAATTTCGCTATCATATTACGTTCAGCCTTTTCTCCTAATAATATCCCCCTTACTACCCCCCCCCCCTTTTTTCTCTAACATGTGAAGCCGGCTGGTCCAGCGGTTAGTTCACCGGACTGTCAACCAAAAACAAACTGACACGTCGCGGGTTCTACCCCGGCCACCGGCGGATCCCTGTCGCCCTGCAGGAGTTTTGGGCCTGTAAACATATTTGCGCCAGCAGGCAGCAGTGTGTTTACAGAGCGCACTGAGCATGCTAAAATAGCATGGATAGAAGCGCTATATAAACAACCAATTTAATTTAATTTAACATGTCCCATCTAGCGCTTACATACATCTTACAATAAAAGTAAGAACTTTGGCAAAACTGATCTAGCCAGGAATTTTATTTAGAATCTAATAGGGAGCTTTATATTTATTTTTAGTAGTCTAGGCTTATACAGTTTGTTTTATTTTTTTTATTTCGAACTCTTTTGCGTGCGTATTATTTGCAGAGGCAAATGCTTCCGGAAAACGGAAGGGAAAATGTCGGCCGACATCTATGTCCGTGGCGGTTTCCGGTTAGGCCATTAAAACGCTTCCATGGGCAATATTGCCAAGCTTTTTATTTCAATTTTGGGCTGTTTTTCCGGAGAGGGAAAACGTTTTTTTCAATGTCTAAATTAAAAAAAAAAAAAAGCATTAACTAGAAAAGCATAACTCAGAAGAAAAAAAATTATTTTGTGTGAAAAAAATGAGTTGTATCAATAATTTACAACGATAGTTATCTTTGTGTGTGTGGGGGGGGGAGGCGGGAGGGGCGTGCCATTTACCAGACGAGCACGCACGCAAGCAAACATACACAAATAAACACAAGTCACAGTGTCTATCTATATAAAAGTTCTTTGCAGTGACCAGAGTCCCACCAAATCTCGGTACCATTACTACTTATCTCTCGTGTACCCCTGGTTGTGTGGTTGTGTGGTTGTGGCAATGGTGATGGTGGTGGTGCTAGCAGGGTCTGGTCGATCTGGCGTCTGGAACAACAACAAAATTGTTGCTATCACACCTACTCCTCGGCCAGGTCTCTGTCCGCGTGGCGAGAATGTCAGATTGGTCCAACGATAACCCTAACCGGCCGAGATAGCTTGGCGTATGTCCGGTGGAGTGATTTGGGGGAGGTCTGTACAGGATCAACCTTATGGAGTCTAGTGGGGTATGACATGTCACAGCTATATTGGTGTTTATATTATAGATAGGGCCTAGATAGAAGGAGAGAGAGAAAGAGAGGGGGGAGAGTAGGGAAGAGGGAGAGAAAGGGAGAGAGAAAGAGAGGGGGTAGAGAGAGAGGAATAGACAGAGGCAGAGAGAAGGGAGAGAGAGAGAGAGGTGGAGAGAAAAAAGAGAGGGAGAGAAAGAAAGGGAGAGAGACAGAGAGAGAGAGGGTTTTAAAAAAAAAAAAAAAAATAAAAGCATAATATGTAGTTTATGAGTTTATGACTGCAAAGTACGGAGAAAAGATTTTTTTAAATCCTGACATCAAATAAGAGACAGTGAAAAAAAGTAAAGAGAAAAGTGAAGCAGTAAACATGGAGAAAAGGTAGGGGAGGGGGGGGGAGGGTAAAAGTTATTTAAAAAAACAACAGAATTCTAGAATTGCAAAATATTTTCCATTACGCTGCTGGAACGAGTTCTCCTTTTGTGCTCCGTAGCCATTCATCATATTCAATGCATTTTACTTTCGTCTGTCTGCACAACTGAGGTAAAAGTAATTTAGTTTTACAGTTTCTTTTCAAAATAAACAATTTTCAGACATTGTTGTTCTGTTTTTTGCTGTTGTTATTGTTATTTTGTATTGGTTGTTGATTTTATTTATTTTTTGTTGATGGTGTTGTTGTTTTTATATTGTTGTTTTATTAAGTTTACCCGTGTAGAATGGTATGTAAAAAAGTATGCCTTTTTTTTTATCGGAACTGAGATAGACTTTATTGGCCATAGTGGGGGTGACATATTGTGTGTCCTCCACTATGTACCCTTTCACGCGGTCCATCTGGTGGCAGCTCGTTACAGTGACATTTTGAATGTCTCTGGTTCGAATCCAAGACATTTTCTCTATTTGGGGTTGGCGTCCCTGAGATTAAACCAGTTCAGGTTGGGTACCTTAAACTCATTAGACGAAAGTCATGGCTCTGGCCACACGATCTTTATGCCGCGACAACTACTTAATGCAGCTACGCTAGCCATACTGTATGGACCAACGTCGACTACAAGAGATACTTTACACCAGGGGTCGGCAACCTGTGGAACGCGTGCCAGACTTGGCAAGCAGAACAATTTTTCAATGGCACTCGGAAGACTCCTAACATACTACTGTTCAATTATCTTCTATTAAAAATTGAGTTCTAAAGCATGGTGATTTTTAGGCTGTTGGCACGCTGAATGAACTAGAAATCCCAATTTGGCAAAACATTATCAAAACGTTGCCCGTGCTTTAAACCACAACCTGCGGCAATACATTCACCCAAAACTGAGGCCAGGTAACTCTAGATCTGGGTGAACTGGTAAACCCTGGGAACTCCGTAATGCCGGAACACACACAAAAAAGTCACCTGTCTTAGATTCTTAAACCCCGGGCAGGGCTTTACCGCGAGGCTTACGATTTATCAGTCGAAACCGCCCGACTGCTCTCCACTCCACCCCGCCTCCCTACAACAATATCGATGAATATCGATCCGACCCCGTCAGCCATATCGACTTGTATTAATTCCTCTATTCACGTGTCGCAATTTTTCACTCGTCGTCCCCCCTGCTCCATTCTGCTTTCTACACAAAACAACGTCCATCTGTTTCCTTGGTGTTGTTGTTTTTTTTTGTTGGTTTTTTTTTTCAAGATCTAAAATCTACAGCAGATTTTCCAAAATGCCAAAAATTACCGGGTCCCCCCCCCCCCCCCAAAAAAAAAAAAAGAAAAGAAAATGAAGATAAATTAAAATCCATGTCAGATTTGTTTATTCAATTATTTATTTTATTTATTCGCCATATAAGCAGACATATTTCTTCTATTCAAACAACTAAAAAAAACTATCCTTACTATACCAACTACTCGAGTACCAACATCACGAGTCTTGAAACGTGAGTGAAAATTCATGCCTCTTTTTTTTTGGTTATAATATGTTATAGGCTAGTATAGGACGCAACAATCTTCTTTAAAGCGTCTGAAATGTATAAGATAAGATATAGATGACAATATAAATGTACTAGGTCATATAGTAGAAGCATTATAGAGAAAAATTGTGGGGGAACGAGAAAAAAAAAACAGTTCAGGATACGCTGGTTTTAAAGAATTCAACATCAAACAGGTTTCCTCTTCAGATATATGGAAACATAATGCATTCATTCTCGCCTCATTTGTTCAACGTGTGCCAACATATTGCAAGTCTCTCTCTCTCTCGATACAAGCGTCTTAACGTGATACAAAATTTATTATTAATTTTTATCTTCATCTGTTTTTTTCTTTCTTCATTTATCAATAAATCTCGTGTAATACCACATCGAGCGAAGGTTTTAAAGCGGAAAAGGAAGGTCGGAAAGGAAGAGAAGGGGGGGGATGGGGAATGCTCGAGAGCGCTGGGACGATCAGCGTAGCCATGGCAACGATAAAGCGCACTTCCTGTCATGGCGGTCAGCTTTAACATCCCCATCCCCCACATCCACCCCCGGAAAAAGGAAAGCCAAAACACAGAGAGATACCGATGGCGTGTAATCACGACACGTGGTTTTTACACTTTACACTTTATTCTGAAATATTTAATATAAAAAAACTCCAGTAAACATGTTACTTATAAGTTTACAGACGTTCCTACTAGATAGAAGATTATTACGTCCACTAGGCCCAAAACTCCTACAGCAGGGCAACAGGGATCCGTCAGTGGCGGGGATAGAACCCGCGACCTGTCAGTTGGTTTTTGGTTGACAGGCCGGTGAACTAACCGCTGGACCAGCCGGTTCAC
>OX421504.1:9277743-9552743 GCA_949126835.1 Anisus vortex | reverse complement strand
AAAAAATGTAACATGTAAACAAAAAAAATGTTTGTTACTTACACTTAGAGCTGGAAGTCCCCATGGTAGTATCCCAAATGTATTAATCCTTCAGTTGAAAAGAACAAAATCCGACAGCGAAGAAATAAATTGAAATAATCCTCATGAAAACAAATCACAAAAAAAATCACAAAGGCGATAGTCTTGAGTAATCTAGCCAGATAACCTTTTTTGACAACTTCCACACAAACATCAAAGAAAGCGAAAAACAATCTTCTGCTCCTCGTATCGTTATTGGAATCTATTATCACACGCCGTGGTATTGTTATCCAAGAGTGATAATATAGGACGTGCAGACAGACAAGCACGGCGACGGCGGCGTAAGAATTGAAACGCATCCACCTATCAGAAGAAATGAAAGTAGCTTTGCCATTTCTATGTTCCTCTCCATGAGTCTTGAGCTAAACGCCTGGCGTAACTGGCATTTCATACGGATTTTATTATTATATATCCACTGCTTCTTGCGTAAGAGGAACGCAATAATCTTCTGTGTCACTTTGGGATTAACGTCTGTGACGCATACGCCACGCGAATGAAGTCTAATTGTAACCAGCGCACGACTCCGTACTCATCCAGGCCTGCATTTCGCTTTTAATGTACACCCAGCCAGATGCGTTAACACTGAAATGTGCCAGGAAAAGAGAAGAAAAAAACAACAACAACAACGTTAAAATGAATAGAACGAAGAGCTATATTAGAAACGAGAGATAACTAGAGCGTTCCACAGTAGGCCACACGTTGCCACACAATGGGAATTTCTATCAGACCCTACGGTATGGGTGTTTTCACTGCGGGCGCCGCACTCTTTATACTTTAGAATAATTGCTGTTAAAACCAGTAGGATGGATGTACATGCATACTTATATATTAAAACGGCGAACGCACATGTGGGTTGTCTAGTTGTTTCCCCCCGCCTAACTCCCTGCCTCTCTGTGTGTGACTTCTCCTTGGGGCCGAACGTTTTTTTTTTTTAAAAATTTGCTACATTGGCGAGAAACGAATTCGCTCAGGTAAAAGAAATGGGGGGGGGGGGGGTCGCCGTTACATGCGTTTGACTTTCCCCCCTGATATGAGGAAGAATGAGAGAGAGAAGAGAGAGAGAGAGAGAGTGGGAAGAAGGCGTATAAATTTTATGAGACGGGAGAGAAAGGGAGTTGATATGAAAGAATGAAGGCTGGCAAGAAGACGTTAGACAGGAGATCGGCTGATTAAAAAAACCAGGTCGTCACAGTGACTTAGAGCTACGGAGCCCTGGGGCCAGGCAAGTAGCCAAAATACTTGACTTTCAATTGAACACAAGAAGAAGAAAATACAACGGAATGTAAATGCCTTGCAATTAAGTATTCATTGAATATTAACTAACGCCCGATTTCACCTGTGATTTCAGTGGGTTTTTTTTTTGTTTTTATTATATTTCTGGTGTCAAAAAGGACGCAACCTTTGACCCTTCTTGTGGCTCGCTGGTCAGTTGCACTAAACAGGGTTTATCCGCGGACTGTCACGTTTCACTGACACAGAGGGTTTCCGGTATAGTCTAGAAATATTGTGCTGGGTTTATCGCTGTTGTTGATCGGGAAAGAGAGAATTTACGTCGTTTTTCCAAGAGTAGGCCTATTCGTTTCACTTGAGCAAAAAGCTTAATTTTGGTGTCGCTTCAAACGTTGACTGGGCAAAGAAAACCGATTTACCTCGCTTTGGAACAATGCAGAATTGCATCTTAGACTGGGGCCAAGCATATCACGTCATATCCACCAGACGCGAGAGTCGATTCTGAATTCTCTCACAAGGTCGGGCACAACTTGTTCGATGCGTTGCCTCTTTAAAAATGATGCCCCTCTTAGGGCGCGATCAGCGTGGCATTAAATAGCCCCTGAAACCGGCGGCCGTGAACACCCAAGACGTCTGCAAACATGTGTTTAGCTTTTTGAAATCAGCATACCTTGAAACGAACAACACACACACAAACCAAAAATTTGGCAACTAGAATGCTGAACACCTGTATCTTTAATTCAAGTAAACCCTTCTTTAGCTTTTAGGCCTACTGTATGTTATACTAAGATCATGTTATAAACAGCTCTAGTAGCGCATGCTAAAGCACTTTAAATTCTGCTCTTTGAGCACATCTAACATGAAAGGTGCTGTCGGGTAGCTGTCTGAAGCGTTCACACCACAAGAATAAAGGAACAGCTCTCTGGAGGTGTCACTCTGGCAGGTAATTTATGGCTGTTACCCGGGAACAGCTTTCAGCGGTGGGTTTATCCGATTCTTTTACTTTGTTTCTCACGATACTGCCAAGATCAACAGAACAAGACACAGATAAAAGAAGATATTTGTTGCCGTTGTTGTTTTGTTGTTAACGCAGTGTGTATCGTCATGACACGCTTCGCCAATGGGTGAGGAATACCTGTGCAGGTAACCAAGACATCGACAAAATCTTGGCACCAGGTGATCGCACACTGCCTGGATTCCGCTCCCTGACGTCTGTGCGAGATGTCAAGTCGTCGTCAGCACCTGAAAGGGAGTATACAAGAGAAAGATGTTAACGGAGGCGAAGACTTGAGAAGGGGTGATGCCTTGATAAAAACAACAACAACAAAAAGTGATAAACAAAAGTTGATATGACATCATGAAAATAACTTCAGGGGCAGATCACCCAACGGGCTCAAGGTTACGGGTTGGCCAACACTAACGCATTTGACGATATAACCCAGGGGTCGGCAACCTTTTTTTATAACGGCGTGCGAAAGTTAGATCCATAAATCACTCAGCGTGCCAACAGCCTCAAATGTATCCACTCATTTTCTTTTATAAGAGACTTGACTTGCATATTTTGGGCGTCTGACGCGTGCCATTGAAAATCGCTCTGCGTTCCAAGTCCTGAAATTATAACCTACTGATTTTTCACCCTACCTCTCAGCCTTACGGAAATGTAGGCATTGACTGTCATGGCTAAGATTTTTTTTTTCTTCTACAAAATGTATTATCTGTTTTTTTAATGAGCATGAAGACCAAGTGAACAGCTTTTTCTCGAAGGGACGAGATCTGTAAGAGTCTCATACGGAAGTGACTTGTTAGAAGGACAATAAATAAACAAAACACGACCCACAAAATCTATATTTAACCATTTTGTTAAAAAATAAGACCGGGAAAAGATTCAAAACACGTGGAAATAGATTCAAAACACGTGAAAATATTCATTTTTCCTTGTCGAAATTCCTTCTCTGACGTCACTTCCCTCTGTTACCATATCAAATGGCTACGAGATTTGGATTCTTCCTACACACATTTAAGTGCTAATATTGAACTAATTACTTGAAAGTTATGTTTAATATTTTGTATAAATGATTTTATTAGCATTTGGGTACTGAATACACTATTTACTATCAAAATAAACGTTTATCTCAATTTTGATAAAAAGCTGTTCACTTGGTCTTTAAAGCCGGGTATATTACGTGGCTGCCTCTAAAAAGTCTTATACATAGATTAAACATATTCCCATTGAATAGATCATTTATATATTTGTTGAAAGTAATTTAAAAATTCCAACTACCGTTGTCTTCTCTATCCTGCTAAATTGTAACTAAATGATGGTTTCACTAATGCCAGCGACACTGCAGATATAATATGTTATTATTCTGTTTTTTTTAAACAAAACTGCTGTAGGCCTATTATAGTGTATGACAATCTCAATTTTATCTATTTAAAAACGGTATTCCTCAAATATTCACAATTAGACTTTAAAGCGGACTTCCTTGTTCGCCCAGAAGGATTTCTTATTTTCAACCCATTCCGCGCCCCCTGTTTAACAACAAACCAAACCAGACATCTTTCACATAAAGCCAAAACATTCCCCGTACAATAATGGCTTTAACATAATATGGTTTCATCTAAATTGTAAAGCCCAGCAAATACAAGCAGACGAAATGTGTAATATTTAACATGAAAGAAACAAGCTTAACGTTAAGTGATGGAGAAAAGGGACAAGTTGACATAAAACGAGTCCCACCCTAATCCACACATGACGTAAAGAGAAAAAAAAAGGGGAGAGGGGAGTGAACTGGTTCACTCAACACTCGCACAAAGCTCATAAAGGGGAGGTGGTAGTGAACTGGTTCACTCAACACGCGCACAAAGCTCATAAAGGGGAGATGGTAGTGAACTGGTTCACTCAACACTCGCACAAAGCTCATAAAGGGGAGATGGTAGTGAACTGGTTCACTCAACACGCGCACAAAGCTCATAAAGGGGAGATGGTAGTGAACTGGTTCACTCAACACTCGCACAAAGCTCATAAAGGGGAGATGGTAGTGAACTGGTTCACTCAACACGCGCACAAAGCTCATTAATCTCTAAACCCTAAACAAATTAATGCTAGAGTTTCGTTTTGTTGTAATGCAGATACTAAAATCTGCAATCTGTTACTTTGATTTTGTATGTTATAGGTCGATTCAAAATATTTATAAAAAAAAAGATTCAAATTTCAACCGTAAATGACCATAGGCCTAAGAACAGACGGAAATATAGATAAATAGATAGACAGATAGATAGATAGATGGACGGACTGATAGATAGATAGATAAATAGATAGATAGATAGATAGATAAATAGATAGATAGACATATAGTTAGACAGATAAATAGATGGACGTACTGATAGATAGATAGATGGATGGATAGATAGATAGATAGATAGATAGATAGATAGATAGATAGATAGATAGATAGATAAATAGATAGATAGACATATAGTTAGACAGATAAATAGATGGACGGACTGATAGATAGATAGATAAATAGATAGATAGATGGATGGATAGATAGATAGATAGATAGATAGATAGATAGATAGATAGATAGATAGATAAATAGATAGATAGACAGATAGTTAGACAGATAAATAGATGGACGGACTGATAGATAGAAAAATAGATAGATGGATATATAGATAGATAGATAGATAGATAAATATTAGATAGATAGATAGATAGATAGATAAATATTAGATAGATAGATAGATAGATAGATAGATATATAGATATATAGATAGATAGATAGATAGATAGATAGATAGATAGATAGATAGATAGATAGATAGATGGATAGATAGATAGATAGATAGATAGATAGATAGATAGATAGATAGATAGATAGATAGATAGATAGATAGATAGATAGATAGATAGATAGATAGATAGACATAAATAGATGGACGGATAAAAAGATAGATGGATAGACATATATATTTGATAGATGTGAGTGTGAACTCTTTTTACAATAGTAACACAGTTCGTCGATAACGTGAGACGGTGGTCTAGCGACAGCTCGCTGGGATTGCTGTACCAAGGATCTCGGGCTCGAATCCAATTTTTTTATGCCAACTTTTTTTTTTGTCTCCCGGAGATGGAGGGAGTCTCTGAGACTACCCAGCTCTGATGGGTACCTGACATTAGCCAGGGATATTATGAGATCTTATAGGGCGGCTGGTGAATATGGTGAAGGCGGCTGGGCATAGAGCTGGCCACACAAACCAAGGAGACATGTGAACGCTGCCTGGCCCCGTGGACCAACTTGGTCTGTTAGGGACTCTCTAAAACTATCTTTTTTTCTAGTATTTGATTATCGTTACATGATGATGCATCACAAGGCCCGACGCCAGACAGTAACCCTCAGGACAAAATACGTTGGCGGGTTGGGGTATTCCCTATTCAGACGCAAGCGGGGAGGGAGAGGCGTAAATGAAGAGGAGGCTAAGTGATCGGGAAAAAGAGCCGGGAAAAAGCTAAGATAATTAGAGACCGTGGAAAAACGGCGGGAATCAAGGCTGGGCTGAGTTCCGCGGGGGAAAAACCTAACAGGGAAAAAATGGTGATGAGTTTCGGATCCAAGCTAAATATAGAAACACCGTTTTCTCCTGGGCAAATCAGTTTTCCGTGACGTGATTTATCGACCCGCTGAAAGTGTTCGCTAAAGGCAGGCCTGACGGCTTAATGTACAACCTTTTCTTTTACTTGCTTTTCCTCAGCGCGCTCGTAACATTTCTGTCTGGCGTCCGCACCGGTCGAGGAAAGGCAAAAGACTGGTTAATCCCCCCCGATCCGAGTCAATTGACCACTGACCAGCGGTCTCGTAGGGAAATAAGAAACCTGGCTTCCCGACAGCTGTCGGTGGAGGAAGAGGAGTGGGTTGGATTCCAGTGGCCGAAACCGTTCATACTGTTGACTTTATGAAATAAAGTAAGTAAAGTAAAGTACCATTCGGACCAAATTGATTATATAAAGCAGCGTTCACCAGTTTCTGTGGCCACGGCATACTAGGTGATTGTGGTGCCAGCACAATGCACAGCCGCCTTTACTTTACCCAACTAAGGTCAGGTACTCATCAGAGCTGGGTATACTTCAGGAGCACGTTCTAGACCCGAGAAAAAATCCTAGCCTTCACCAGGACTCAAACCCGGGACCATCGGTACGCTAGTCAAACGCGCTGCCGCTCGGGCAAGGTGCCCCATTTATGAAAAAAAAACAGCAGATAAATACACAGCAGTCTGTTCGTATTAAAAGATTTAGTTCAAGATTAAGCGTTTTCCTATTTCGATAGTTATTGCCGATAGATCTGACAAGGAATAATTGAGCGCAGTGCAGGCAAGGGCGTTGAGCTGGCCACATAATCCTATTTCACGTCAAAACAGTATACAAAAACTGACGAAATCTTCTTTTGTAGCTCTGACATAACCTTTACGTTATAGTTACATAGAGAATATACATACAGCTAGATTAAACACAAGCTATAATATAATGTGATACATACTCAGTGATGGATTGTCTAACTTTTAAAGCAGTTTTGCATTTTATATTTAAGTTCTTATTGCGGGCAATTTTAAAATAATTCAATTTTAACAAATTTATAATATAATAAATTAATAATAAACGTTAAAATACAACAAAAATAATAATTTTTCCCCACATTGAAAAAGTGCGTACCGTCACAAAAAAAAAGCACTGGTTATTATAATGTGTAATATTTGATTTGCGATATGCAATATTTAAAATATATATTTTTACCACTTTGTGTATTAAGTTCCAACTTTGTCATGAAGAGCTATTAGCTGTAGCGAAGCCATGATCTTGTTCATGTGGGTGATGCAAGTGCGCGTGGCATTTTTCGCGAATTTCGTACCAGCTTTTGTTGTAAAAATCGTTAAAAAAAAACTAATCATTTTTATTTCACTGGGGTAGGAGGTTAGCTTAGCTCCCCCTCCCTCAGCTCCCCTTCCCACCCACGTGGCTTGGCTCCTGGCCATATGGGGGCCGCTAAGAATGTGTTCTACGGTATATAGTTCAGGCTCTGTATAACATTAATTGGGCCATTTCGGCCATGGTCTGGCCTCCACGACAACCGAATGCCCGACTGAAAAGCATAATCCCCAATTCATATGCATCATAATATTGTAAACTATATACTATATATACAGTCTATAATATTATATTAATTATGGTTTTATGTCTACAGAGACAGAACCAGACGGTGATAAAAGGGGCTGTAAACTGTGTGTGTGTGGGGGGGGGGGGGGGCGGGGCATGCATGCAATAATGAATAATTCATTACACACCATTAACCTCAGCCTGTGAGGGGGAGCTGAGTACAGGTTGGTTGGAACGCCAAGTCCACCCCCACCCCCCATCGTGTGCAACCCTACTGGACATGAAATATTGTATTATATGCAGAGACATCACCATGGGCATAATAAATATCATATGGAATGTCAGATTTTTTTGTGCATGCCCTCGAACAATATGCGAAGTAATCTACAGAGATATGTTCAGAAAAAAAAAATGATTTGCGTCATGAGCTGGTCAGTTTGGACGAAATAATTGATTATCAATAAACAACCAATGCATTGATAAACATATAGATACCCATGCGTGAGGAGATAAACTTGAAGATAATGTGTATATATATAAATATAAAACAAGCTAAATTGCCCGGCGTTGACCGGGGGGAAATAAAACAGGCCTGTATAAACTACAGATAAAAATTTTATAAACTACAATGCTATAAATCTAATAAAAAAATGTATATTATTTTTTACTGAAGACTTTTAGGAATGTAATTTATTAAGAACAAATGTAGAAAAAATGGCATAGACTAACTGGAGATTCGAACCCAGGTCGCCTACATGGCAGTCCGATACATTAACCACTTAGCTAGCGAAGACACATTTCATGTCCGAAGTGAAATCGCAAAAGTATAATATGAGACAATAAAGTCACGTGTCTGTAAATTAACTAATATGATTGGTTAAACACCTACACAGTCTACTTTATATATACAATAACTATAAATCTAAAAAATACACCAATCGTATAAAATAATGTGAAAGATGTAGAGATGATAGCCTTTTTTTCTTATTCCACATTGAAGGGAAAGTTTATATAGATGATTTATTCTCTTTCTTCCCGTTTGGCGTTCGGGCATGGAATGGGTTACCCTTACTAGTCACAAAAGTCTAATGCCATTTATGGCTAGTATCACAATACAAAAATAGATCGAAGCCACGGACATAACCGGGTGTGATAATAGTCTTCTTTGAAGGCACGGTCTTTCAATTATAAGATACGAATGTGGTACACCAACATGGACACAAATAAAGCGGATAGTAGGCAAACGTCGGCACGCGAGTCATAGGAGGCACTTTGAGTAATACCTTGTGGTTCTGTGGTAAGAAAAAACAAACCTTAACCCGTTTGGGCCCAAGTGCAACCTATGGCATATTTGTTTTAAAAGGTATGACGGAATCTAAAACATTGTTTCAATTTTAACTTACAACTTTCCCAGAAAGAATTTCGAGAGAACAAACATTTCAATGAGAGAAAAAAAAAAAGTTAGTCTTCATAATAATTAATTCTTTTTTTGCCACGCTGTTTTAACCACTGGATACTGTAGTTAGAACACACTGCCATTTATGGGAACTGAAAACAATGGAATTGGCTAGAATATGTTCTTCAGGGGTCGCAACCTATGGTACGCGTGCCAGACTTGACATGCAGAGCGATTTTCAATGGCACGCGGAAAACCACAAGTCAAGTCTCTAATCCAAGTAAAAAGCATTATGACTTTTATGGTGTTGGCACTTGGCACTCTGAATGACTTACAAATGCTACTTTGGCACACTAATATCAAAAGGTTGGCGACCCCTGTGTTAAAGCATATGTATGAATTGGTGTCGCCGCGACAGAGCCTGGGCTTGGTAAGAAACTAAGCAAAGAGTTGGCAGATCTTGTGACACGTTAGTCCAATCTTTTGCCACGGGTGTCAATGTCAACCGACGTGTGTGTGACTTAGAACATGGGGAAGAAATGTGTCCTTGACTTCTTATACGTCGAAAGTGGAGAAAAGGGAAACTGGTGACCACAGACAAATAGGTTATACAGAATGTCACTCAAGACAGATTATAGATCAATCAGAATTGAGATCGTACACACAAAAATTAGATCATACAGGATACACATTAAACAAAACAGGCTTTGGATCTTGTAGAATCCGGAATATACAGAGTTAGGATCAAACAGAATTGTAATAATGCAATAAAAAGATCATACAAAAGGTAAAGATCATACAAAAGGTAAAGATCATACAAAAGGTAAAGATCATACAAGAAAAAGAACTAAAAACAAAACAAAATCATACCAAATAGTGATCATATAATTTATAAATAATAAAGAATCAAAATTATAAATTGATCATAAAGATTATAGATCATACAGAATGTACATATTGATCTAAGACCTGTATTTTTATTTATTACAAATAGATGTACATCTAATATAGGTTTAGGTCTACACATATACATCTGTTATTCATAATAAAGACCTATACTTTTAAAAATCAAAACGTTTTAAGACGCATTCTTTTCCAATCCATATAGCGTTTGCAATGGGCGTGGCTTAGGTTTTTTAGTGACGTATTTGTGTAAATAGAAGACATTTGATGTACAATAATTGTGAAGTACTTCTTTATCATGCCAAATTCACATCTGAATATTGGCTATCCTACGCACAAATCATTAGATAAATCGTCGTAGATCATCTTACTAGTACAAGAGAAAGACTGACATGGTATTTTTTCAACGAATTTCAACATTTTAAGCTCTAAGCTCAATTCATCATCTATCTGGCCGGTAAGTGTTGCATTTGAATGGATTTATTGAAGTGAATTATTGGAGTATTTCATTATTTTCATTGTAGGCCTAATCGTTCAATAGTAATGTAACATTTTTAATGTAAGAATCTTCTTGTGATAGGTCTATTAATCTAATATAGAATTAATAAAATCCATATTAATACTTTAATCATGATTTTAAACACAAAATATCAATAAAATAAGCTCGAGCCTATATGAAACTATATTAATACAGAGGCCATTGTACACCATAACACAAAATAAACAAAAAACACGTGATTTTTGTCACGTGATTGCAAACGCCCTATTGGTTATATTAATGTAAACATTAGAACTTTATATTCATAGCAAATGTCATTTATATCCACACATTTTGCGCTTTTGCAAAAAAAAAAAAAAAAAAAAAAAAAAAAAAAAAAAAAAAAAAAAAAAAAAAAACACGTTATTCTAAGATCCATAATATGTCAACTATACTCTTGTGATGTTAAGATTCCTCCGACCACTTCCTAAACTCAGTCACATTGACTGACGTGTCTGTAAGATGCATTATATAGATCACCATACTTAAAATGTAGACATTGCTTTTTGACGACCATTCAACGAGTCAACTGTCTTGTGTTTTTGTGTGTGAAAACCTACTTCATTGAACTGACTCCAACAGAACATTGACTGCTTTTGCCTGGCTACCACTGGTGTTCTTCTGTTCAAGAGTTTTTTTTTTTTTTTATTTCGAAAACGTTTACATGTTTCTGAAACAGAAACCGAAACAAACAAGACCTACAAAGAAACAAAGATGGTGCCGAAGAACAACAACTAGTCTACACAGTAAAAATGGATCAATATTTTATGAGACATACCAGCAACCAATTATTCACCTTTATATATTTAATCAATAATGTATTTTTTTCCCGTTGATGTTTTATCATACCAACCATACTCATCCATACCCAGCACGTTCGCCTAGCAAGTACCACAAAAACAAAGGAGCCGATTGCTGTCGATTGTTCTTATTTTCTTTTCGTGTATTTATTATATAAATATATATATAGTTAAACAAAGCATCCGAAGCATGCAGACTGAATCGAGAAACTGACGAAAATGTCATCATCTTGTTCAACGTATTCGCAAGACACTGAGTTCAAAACATTTTGAACTTCACTGAGTTTTTGGAATCTACTTAAAGGAAACTAAATTCTTGACTGTACTATTTTTTTTCCCCATGCATATATTGCAAGAGTAAAAATATGACAAAGGCGTTCTAGAAAAAAACAAACAAATGTTGTAAAGAAAAGTAATAGTGATCAATGTTGCATGGAAAAACTAAGCAATAAGTGGATCTATTAGCTACTTCAGTTGCATGGTAGCAAAGTCAATCTTAGCTGTTTAAATATAATGCTGGTAAAAATATGGAGTAGCGTACAATTTATTCAAAGATACCCATCACTAAAATCTCTTACAAATAGATTTCCAGACTCGGCATGAAATTTCATGGGTTAGAGACAAGTTGAAATTTCATGGGTTAGAGACAAGATGAAATTTCATGGGTTAGAGACAGGTTGAAATTTCATGGGTTAGAGACAAGTTGAAATTTCATGGGTTAGAGACAGGTTGAAATTTCATGGGTTAGAGACAGGTTGAAATTTCATGGGTTAGAGACAGGTTGAAAATTCATGGGTTAGAGACAGGTTGAAATTTCATGGGTTAGAGACAGGTGAAATTTCATGGGTTAGAGACAGGTTGAAATTTCATAGGTTAGAGACAGGTTGAAATTTCATGGGTTAGAGACAGGTTGAAATTCCATGGGTTAGAGACAGGTTGAAATTTGAATGCGTTGATTACGTTTGTTTTGTTTCTAGTCCTAAATAGGGGGGAAAAAATTACGCCAAAAAAAAGTGAGAACGGAAAACTGGAACGTGAATGAATCGGACATACTAGAAATGTAGCAACCAATGCGATTACTACTTTTCTCTCTATATAAATAAATATATCCTAGCTTTACGTTAGCACTTATCCTTTTTTTTTTCTTACAAAAAAGGGCACGAATTTGCATGAAGTTAAAAAGCATAAAATAAGAGCCATTGGTAGGCTAAGACGTGCCAGCAGAAACGATTAACGATACAGTGGTAGCCTATTACTTGGACACCATCGTCAAGATACCAAGGATACTGTTAGAGAAACTTTTCAAGACTTACCACCACACTGCTACTAAACATTAGCCACGGAAACAGTTAAACTAACACATAGAAAAAGTACAATAGTCTAGTGACAGTCTAGTCTAGTCTAGATCTAGACCTTTTTGTTCCTACGTGGTGTCGAAAAAAACTTCTGTTTGACAAGACTTACCACGACACTGCTACTAAACATTAGCCACGGAAACAGTTAAACTAACACATAGAAAAAGTACAATAGTCTAGTGGCAGTCTAGTCTAGAGTCTAGTCTAGATCTAGACCTTTTTGTTCCTACGTGGTGTCGAAAAAACTTCTGTTTGACACAGACATAGAAACTACACGCTGTAAAAAAAAAAAAAAAAAGAATGAAAAACAAAAACTCCCCGCCACCATTAACCCAAGCTGTTGCTGGAAATGATATAATCTCGCTTCCGTGTGATGGGAGTGAGAGGTAGACAAGGGGGAGGGGAGGGGGAGGGGAGAATTACACAATGACCGCTTGATATTGAGACCTATTGTTGCCTCTGACAGACAGGCCACGTCATGGAATAGGAGAAGAAATGGGGGGGAGGGGTCGGAGGGGGGCGTGAGGGGAGAGAAAAGGAAACGATGCGCTGAAAGGTCGATACCTCACAATACCTGTTGTGTTTAAAAGAGAGAATGGTTCTTGGAATCGCCGACTGGGATAAAGTGATCCAACTCCCTTACTTGATTCGTTGTCTGGTGATTCAACTCGTCCGCTTTGTGAAACCAGTGAATTAACGCACTATATAATGGACCCAGTGGTCCAATTCAACAATATATAATATATATAATATATATATATAGAGAGAGAGGCTTATATATATATATATATATATATAATATAATATATTATATATTCATATAATATATAAATAGTGCATACAGCGGTTAAGCTCATCTTCTTTGATAAATCCGGCGATTATCTATAATAGATAGACTGACCCGGAAGAAAAAGAAAGAAACAATTTAATATTAATTTGTTGTATTAAGTGGCCATGACTTCTTTCTCATTTCTAAACACACGTCTTCGGTTCAAATCCTGCTTTTCAACAACAATTTCTCTAGAGACTCGAGGGAGTCCGAATTGATCCATAGGTCCGGTGAAGCAGCGTACACCAGTTTCTGTGGCCACGAAATTACTAGGATTACTAGGTGATTGTGTGGCCAGCACTATGCACAACCGCCTTTACTTTACCACAACTCAGGCCAGGTACCCCATCAGAGCTGGCTAGACCCAGGAACATCCTCCAGAACCTGGAGAAAAAATCCTAGCCCGCACCAGGATTCGAACCCGGGACCTTCGGTATGCCAGTGGAACGCGCTGCCAAACGACCACCATACCCACTACCGGTAGGGAAATAATGAAGGAATTCGAACAGTGTGCTGGCCAAACAATCCCTTGTTTGTGCTGGCAGTGGACGCCGTTTAAACAACATTGCTGGACTTATAGTTAACAGGAGAACCATACATATTTTATACCATAGGTGTTTAAGAACCCGTTAACTGCGTAAATATCAAAAGCATCACACATATACATAACCTTGTTTTGAGGCATCAGTAATATTATTCCATGTCTGTTCGTCTGTGTGTGTGTGTGTGTGTGTGTGTATGGTTACCTGTGGTGTGTGCTTCATCAAATACAATGGGGAAAAGGCTTGCGAGCTGCCGAGAGCAGATGAAACGCCCCCCGATGTACAGCTAATGGCCACTACAGTATGCAAATCCTATCGCCTCGGTGACTATCAGCTGACCGGCTTAATGCCATTATCGGCCTAGATTCGTAAGATAACCCAGCACTTGTTAAGCATCGGGAGGGCTCCCTCATTAATTGTTCATACAGCTGATCTTAAGTTTTGCAGAATTTACCCCGCCGGGGGGGGGAGGAGGAGGGGTTATTAAATAAGGAAGCAGTTAACAATATACTGGGTGGTCCATAAACCAAAACAAAAAAAGTAATACAACCATATTACACAATATTACACATTTTAGCAGTATTTAGAAGATTTGGGGTTAACATATTTAAGTGAATGTACTAAATGCTGGCCACGCAATCCTCTTGGACAAAAAAAATATTTGAATCAAAGCGGTCTAAAAGGGTGAATTAATTTACCTTACGATATCAAACGCAAAGCAATTGTTTTTGGTTTTCGAGATGGGGCGGGGAGGCTCACTTCTAATTATATATATATGGTCAGATAGATGCATAGGAAGATAAATAGATAAATAGATAGATAAATAGATAGATATATGCACAGAAAGATAGATATATAAATAGATATAGATAGATAAATAAGATAAATATAGATAAATAGATAGATAGATAGACAGATGGATTTTAGTTTTCGTTTATTTACTATGTAGATAAATACACATTAGTATCATTGGCTTAAACAAACAACAACTTTAAACAAAGACAATTAATATTCCTATAGGGCTGTTAGACCGTTAAAGCAGAAATATGGCACACATTAAAACTATCACTCCTTTTAACTGATTATGTTCAGTACGCTCCTGAGTGGAACAGTAAATGCCCCTAGAGATATGCGTCCCACCGGTTTAAGCATCACTAATATTAGCATCTACAGACCAAACAACAAAAAAAGAAGAAGAAAAATATGCCCTACTGCCCATCAATTAAGTATAGCTATGCCAACTAACGTTGCACTATATAAAAAAATAGAAGATCTTTACCGCCAGGGATCCTCAAAGTTTCAAACACTGTTAGGGGCCGGAAATTGATTTCAACGAATTCCTCCCTATACAAGCTCAAGTCGGGGGTTCATATGAAATTCGTGCTGTAGTTTTTAAAAGGCCTCATTCTAAAGAATGACAGTAAAAGTTTAATATCAAAT
This sequence comes from Anisus vortex, assembly GCA_949126835.1. Taxonomy (NCBI): domain Eukaryota; kingdom Metazoa; phylum Mollusca; class Gastropoda; family Planorbidae; genus Anisus; species Anisus vortex. Next base: position 9,537,484 of record OX421504.1, on the reverse strand, counting down.
AACAGACTTTAAAATGTTGTTCATTCTTTTACCGCTTCCATTTCAGAGGCTGATTTTTATTTTTATTTTCGTTTTTAATACAGCAGACGGTATAATTAACAACGTTCTCAACACTAGCAAAACTAGTTCTTAAATTATTTTTTTTTACACGGAAAGTCTAGATTAAATATAATAATACCCCTTTCAACTCCCTATATTTAAACCCAGATCTGATCTGTTTTTTTTGGTCAATATATATTTGGCCATAATTAAAATATAGGGGGCAAGTATTTCGCCAAGCTTTTGAATATTGATCTAATATTTCACAAATATTTTAAATTATTTGTCCAATGTTTGGCCAAAATTATTTGTGTTATTATTGGTCCAAAAGTCGGCCACAATTTTAATTATTGGTCCAATATTTCGCCAATATTTTTTTTTTACTATTGGTCCAATATTTGGCCACAATTTTTAATTATTGGTGCAATTTTTCGACAAGGTTTTTTTTATTATTGGTCCAATATTTGGCCACAATTTTTAATTATCAGTGCAATATTTCGACAAGTTTTTTTTTATTATTGGTCCAATATTTGGCCACAATTTTTTATTATTGGTGCAATATTTCGACAAGGTTTTTTTATTATTGGTCCAATATTTGGCCACAATTTTTAATTATTGGTCCAATACTTCGACAAGGTTTTTTTTATTATTGGTCCAATATTTGGCCACAATTTTTAATTATTGGTGCAATATTTCGACAAGGTTTTTTTTTATTATTGGTCCAATATTTGGCCACAATTTTAATTATTGGTCCAATATTTCGCCAAGATTTTTTTTATTATTGGTCCAATATTTGGCCACAATTTTAATTATTGGTCCAATATTTCGCCAAGATTATTTATATTATTGGTCCAATATTTGGCCACAATGTTTAATTATTGGTGCAATATTACGACAAGGTTTTTTTTTATTATTGGTCCAATATTTGGCCACAATTTTTAATTATTGGTCCAATATTTCGCCAAGATTTTTTTTATTATTGGTCCAATATTTGGCCACAATTTTTAATTATTGGTCCAATATTTCGACAAGGTTTTTTTTATTATTGGTCCAATATTTGGCCACAATTTTTAATTATTGGTCCAATATTTCGACAAGGTTTTTTTATTATTGGTCCAATATTTGGCCACACATTTTAATTATTGGTCCAATATTTCGACAAGTTTTTTTAATTATTGGTCCAATATTTGGCCACAATTTTTAATTATTGGTCCAATATTTCGACAAGTTTTTTTATTATTATTAGTCCAATATTTGGCCACAATTTTTGATTAGATCTAATTGCGACCAAGCGAATATCGTTTGAAAAAAAATATGCACAATTAAGTCCCGTGTGGTTAAATGTCCGGGACACGCTATCTCAGGGCAACACCTACCACCACCACCACCCCCCCCCCCCCCGGATAGGGGTTAATGTATGCCAAAGCAGGGCGTGTGTCGGCATACGGGGGGAGGAAACAGTTACCGCTAATCAAGTAAGTATCTCTACAATAGTTCACCAGCCAGGGACTTTTAAAAGGAGACCCCGAGATCTCAAAGCAGGCACCACACACATACAGTCACCACCACACCTCTATCCACCACAGTCGATTACGGAAGGGGCACGGCTTGACAAACACTACAAAATATCACTCGTGTAAAATCGCTCGGGCGAGCCAAAGTACTGAAAGTGCAAATGAAGTAACAGAATGGAAAAGCAAGGTCCTCTGGGACAGGACCATGCGGAGCACGCATTGTTTTTACTTAACACAACAATTGCAAACACTTAGCAAGGGAAAGTTTTAAATGCCAAGCAAGTTAAATAATAATAATTGGAGTTAAAAATGTAAAGAAGTAAACAGTTACAGAGAAAGGATTTTTTTAAAATATATATATATTATACTTTCGCTATAATTTGCTTTCTCAAGACTCAAGATGGTCGTGTATAACTGTTTTAACCAGTTCTACTTATGTGGGTTGAACTAGAACAAGAAAACCATGAAAACGAAGTTTTTATTATACTCCCTTTATCTGCAAACTAAGTTTACCATCATGTAATTAAATAATATAATGACTACTGCAAATGAAACTTACAGAAAAATATCTGTGTCGCAAATCTCAAAAATATCTCCTTACTCCGTATGAATTGTTCTAAAAATAATCTTAGCGCATAATTTTTTTTTCTAGCTTTGCACCGAAAAACTATAAAAAGTTGCACAGGCATTTTTAAAGTGAAACCAACATTATACTTTCCTTTTAAGAAATGAATATTGTCATAAGTGTAGTATTATTAAGTTGTTTTAACTGAAAATTTGATAGAATGTATTGTTAGTCGCCACAAGTCTGCTGTCCAAATTTCAGCTCGATTGGACCACGGGAAGTGGTCGAAAAATCGAAGCCAATTCTTACACGACGATTGCAACCAGACAGACACAAATTACAACTTAAAATAAAGGAAGTAATAATAAAAACAAGAAAACCGTAAAAACGAAGTTTTTATTATACTCCCTTTATTTGCAAACCATGTGTTTAATGTATAGAACAAATAAGTAATATCATACTTTATGAATTTCAACACTAAAATTTCCAATGGGCTTTATGCATAAGTATTTCCGGGTCACGTGATCAATCCAGGAAGTGGTTTTTTTTAATGGTGAAATTATAAGAAGTTTTCTTAGTGTGATCCAATTCCGACGTTAAATCTTCATAAAAGAAAACGAAATTATGCTTTCATCGATATCCACTGATAGATACAAACTTCCTTAATGCATGGCATGCCAAAAGAAGGCAAAATAACAGAGTATATTATGTTCCAAACACTTCGAAGACGAAGACTGAGACTTCCTGGTTTCAACCTTTCACTAGTTTCAATGATCACTGGCTACACTGGTAGTAGTGGTAGGCCTAAGCGACGGTAAGTGTACTTGCCATTGATTTAGTTTTTTTTTTATCTTAAGTCAATGATAAAATGATTTCATAAAATCATTCGCTTAGGCAATTTTTATGTGTGGTTAGCTAATACAACTCATTAATTGCCAATTAATGAAGACCAACGTAATGTTATTGTTATAAAATATAATAAACGGCTTGTGGTGTAGGCCTACACATACTTCATATAGGCCCTAGGCCTACTACATAGCCTAGCCTAGGCCTACACTACACATATTCATATTGCCCACATAATGATAATGAGTAGGCTATTTTAATTATTATTAATTATAATGCAACCCAATACGATATTTGCTATCTGCTAGGCTAATGAAAAGCTAACTAACCTCAGTTATTAGGCTAATATTTATATAATATATATTATCAATATATATATTTATAGGTTAGGCGGTCAGCCCTATATTGGCTATATTAAATTATTTAAATTAGACTTAGGCATGAGCTTAGTCTTTACTAAAGAATCTTTAGGCTAAGCTAAGTATGCTAAAGGGTAATCATTAATCCTACTACATTTAAGCCTGTACACTATAATATAGTTATAGGTTATACATAGGCTAACTATAACTATAGGCCCTTTATGACTATATGCCTATCATATTGTAAGCCCATGTATATTTCCATAATTATATTATATATTGATTAGGCTTAGACTCTATACATATGATATGACCTGTGTAGCCTATATAACTATAGTGAGTATATTCTGTTTAGTATTAGTATTATATGCTTAGCCGATTAGCCTAGACTAGAGCTGGGGCTAGTGCATTGCCTTGGATGAACATTAGACACACCCCTGTGCATAGACCTATAGTTCATATTATAATTAAAATAAGTAATCCTCATATACTCATATAAGTATAAGACCCTATAGGCCTATTATTAATAATAAGCCTATAGGCCTACATTATGGATTAGACTTAAGGCAAGCATTATTATTATTATATTAACATTAGAGCTACTATGATATGATAAAGATCTAATATATATATACATTTATAATTGATGATATTATTATATAATAATATATTATTAGCCTCATAAATACTTACAAATATTAATATAGTTTAGGCTTAGATGTAGGCATCTCAGTCAATGGGATATAAATATTAAGAGATATAATAGGTCTATACAGGACTAATAAAAAGGCCTTCTATGTACAGAATGAATCCATTTTACATCAATTACTCTTGTTGTTAAAGTGGTACAGTAACCATAAAACAATGTTGTCACCTAATTTAATAAAAGTAAATAAAGAACTGAGCAGTATTTTTGCAATTACTGTGTATTTTATACTTGTGTGTTTAACCTGAATTGATTTTTAGATAGGAAGGGGATGCACAAGAAGTTTCAATCAATTAAAATGGTTATACTGATGGGGGAATAATGGAATTACTTGGAATCATCAACCATAGAAAAATAACTGATTGTATTGAATGTTTAAATTAAATTAATATTACCGGGTACCCGGTAATGTGTTTATTCTTCAACCTTACATGTTAATGTTAAATGAGTACCAGTACAACTAAAATCTGGAGCATTTCATAGTCATTTTCATCACATACAATTGACCCATAAGCATAATTAAATAGACATATTATGAATTTTGGTAATTTTTTTTTCTTTTAGTGTAAAATTTGGTTGATTATGCTTATTTTGAATGGATCTAAAATTATTTACACTAATGAAATGAAATAGCTAACTAAATTTTATTTACTTCCATTGCATTTCTATAAGAATAATCAACATACATATGTTCAATGTTTGGGTATGATTATATTTTTTATAATTTTATGTAATTTTATTATATAAGTAATATATTGAAAACTATGTACTGGTACTGTAGTAAATTTTGGAAAGTGAACATTTATGATTTAGCCTAAATATTAATATGTTGTTTTATAAAAGTATTTTTTTTTCTATTTAGACTGCATGTATCAATCAATGGAAACAAAATGTCCATGGGGATCATCTAATACAAAATGATGTTAGCTGCCAGACATGAGAAAAAGTCCTGCATCAATTGTTGACATTGACACTGCTTAATTAAAGAAAATGTAACCATGTGCTGTTGAAGGAGACTGTGTTTCAATTGCATCCAGTAAAGGATAGTCAATGATGTATTTTGCAAGGAAGATGTGCTGACATTAGCCTTTGATTCTTTAAATGTATTAAATAAAATAAAAATATTGAAAAATATTTTATGAAAATATTTTATGATTCTTTTTTAATTTTTTTGTAAGTTAAAATATAAATATATATTAATATAATTAGCAATTAAACATAAATTACAACAAAATATGTGATGAAATTAAATATAGAATTTATTTTTAGCAGTAGACTGATGTCATGTATAGAGGTGGGTTGCCTAAGTGTGCAACATATGAAATTCCTTTTCCTCTAGGATTATACTGCAGCTAAACAGTCCAACATGTACTTGTAACAAGCTGTCTTCATCCACCCTGCCTTGACATTCTGCTTCAATTACCTGTTTGCGATGGGGGGGGGGGGGGAAACAAGTAACATGTCATAAATAAATATATTATATTTATATATTTTTTTATTAATTCAAGAGGCCTAAAATAAACTAATTGTTGCACCAAATTGATCCAAAGGCCAGATGAAGCAGCATTCAACAGTTTACGTGGCCACGGCATACTATTTGATTATGTGGCCAGCACTATCCAGAACCTCCTTTACTTTACCCTATACTTATAGTTATAGCATTTTTATCTGAATTGAAGCATATTTCAAATGTTGAAGTTGAAGGAAGGAATATTCTGTTACATGAAGAAATATTAATTAACTAAAAAATATATAGGTAGGCTATTACATAGCCTAGGCCTATATCTACAGAATAAAAAAAAGTCAATTAGTTTTATATCATATTAATTTATAGGTCTTTATAGCCACCACACCAAAATGTTTATTGGACTTCATCCTACAATAGAATCCTACAATACTACTATAGGCCTATGTCCTATAGTCTATAAGGCTACTGGCATCAAGCTTTACATTTGTATTTTGAATAGTTTTAATTTTATATAGCATTAAAAACTGTTATAAGACTATTCAAAGCAGTGGTGCTGATAGATCTATAGCCAAAATATAGCCTCTATATATACCAGCTGCAGCATGCCAATGAATATTGACTAATTAATACTAGGCTTAATTATATGTTATCTTATGCCTATATATAGGCTAGACTATAGGATAGGACTATAATATAGTAAATGGGGGATATACTATCCTATCAATGACAATTAAATTAAACCTACAATATATCACGAAATGTGACACACAAAAAAAAACACTAATCCGAAAGTCTAAATCATCATACCAGACTAAATGACTCAAATATGATGATTATAATAATATGGCTAAATAATGATAATTTATCAAATGAAATAAAGTAAGTCCCCATAGGTTGGCCTTAAATCAGTTTATTTTCATGTAGGCTATGCCTACAATTTACTTTACTTTACACTTTAGTAAAGTATTTACGTTAACTAAACTGTCAACTTTCTCTTCTTATCTTGTACAATTTTAATGAAACTTAATAAAAATAAGGAAGACAAAGTCTTAAGTTAAGTCTTATTAAAAGTAATACCTACTTTTCCTGAATTATCGAGTAGGCCTATGCTGTTCACATTTTATTCAGACCTTTCCTTTAATGTTGCTTCCACTATTCATACATATGGTAATTATACCATTAAGGTCCATTACAAGTCGTACTTTGTAATTCTGTAGGCCTATACTTCGATGTCGATAGTGTCGACTGTCGCTTCGAAAGTCATCACCCAATAGGCCTAAATCTCTCCATGATTAAACAATGCTTGGCTTTTAAAAACCATGTTCATGTGGATATGTTATAATCTCACCCATGTGCAGTGTTTAAGACATCTTTGCTGTTATATAATGTCTCTAAATTCAATGTTTTTAATAAGCATTGATGCAGATAAAATAGAGGCGAAAGACGCCATTATTGGTATGTTTTGGTCCGATCACGTGACCAAGCTGCTATCGCTAAGGACTTGTGAATAAAGCCCATTGGTAATGTACGGCTTGCAGTAAACACAACACTACAATACTAAAATTTCGAATCGGTAATGTCGGCAAATACATATCTAATTATAACGATTGCGCATTTTTGTTTAACATTTTTAACGCGAAATCAAAATATTTCTTATACTTTCCTTTTAAGAAATGAATATTGTCATAAGTGTAGTATTATTAAGTTGTTTTTACTGAAAATTTGATAGGATGTATTGTTAGGCGCCACAAATTTGCTGTCCAAATTTCAGCTCGATCGGACCACGGGAAGTGGTCGAAAAATCTAAGCCAATTTTTGCACCATGCATTGACGATTGCAGACATTGCAACTTAAAATAAAGGGAGTAAAAATAGCAATAGTCTAATTCTCTGGGATGAGCTAGAAAATAGAGATATTGTAATTATGTGGGCTGAACTAGAAAATAGAGATTATGTGGGTTGAATTGGACAGCGGTACAAAAAAAAAAAAAAAAGTGCTAAAGTTAATACACAAAAATGTAACAGCCCACGATTTAGGTTTGGGGTGGAAAGGATGGGAAAGGGGGGGGGGGGGTTAGTTTAAATAAAATGTTTTCAACAACCCGGAAAAATAGAGTTTCAAAAAAATCATGTAAATCACCCCAAAGACTCCCCCCCCCCCCCCCCCCTTCCATCACACACACCTTTTTTATTTCCCTTTTTTTCTTGGCCATAACAAGTTGAGCAGCCACTGATCTACACCAATGGTTGGTTAAAAGCGTAGATAATTAATTATTAATTCAAGTAATCGATTTCTTGAATAGGAGGGAAGAGATAAGCCGGAATCGATGTGTGTGTTTATAAAATACAACAGCAGTTGAATTAACAGAGGAGGAGGTTTGCAGTAATTACTCAAGTCTATATCGATGCATCAAGCCAAACCTCAGTTGAAATATAATCACCTTCTCGTAACACGTTCGAGTCATTCGACTGGCGTACCAAAGACACAGGGTTCGAATCCTGGTGAAGGCTAGAGTTTTTTTTCCCCCGGGTCTGGAGTGTGTCCCTGAGTTTACCCATCAGCTCTGATGGGTACTTGACCTTAGCTGGGGCATAGTAAAGGCGGGCTGTGCATTGTGCCGGCCAAACAATCACCTAGTATGGTCTGACCACAGAAACTGGTGAACGCTGCTTCGCCGGCCCTATGATCACATTTTTTTTTCCGAAAGGTACTTTACTTACTTTCATAACATCACATATAACATAATAGTTTAGTAAATTATTGTGTTACAGTCTGTTTGGTCATGGGTGCGAGGGGCTGTTGTGGGCAGCTCAGTCGCTTTTAATCCCTTCCCCTCCTCCCCGAGTGATGTCCGGTATCTAGGAGAGCAAGCGCCTTCCCCCGGTTTAAAAACAAACAAACAACATAGGATTCGAACCCAGGCCCTTTACGAATGAGAAACCAAGAAGTTAGAGCCAACTGTTCAGATATTGATAATACCCACGTCTTAAAAGAATTAAGATGTTTAAATTATATAAAAGAAATGATGAATTAAAAGTGGCTCTAAGGTTGTAAGTCGTTACCTTTGCAGTGCACAGAGGCAATGAGATTGTCTGGGCTAACCGAAACACATTTATAGCTTTACATTTAATTAAGGAGATCACTGTAAATCTGTTTCGTTTTTTAACATGAGAAATGAAATGGTTTAAAACTTGTTACTTCTGTCTATCGATCTATTACTCTGTCTATCGATCTATTACTCTGTCTATCGATCTATTACTCTGTCTATATCTGGCCATCCATTTATCGGGGTCTGTCTATCTGTATGTCTTTATGAGTCAGTCACTTTAGTCTGTCTATCTTAATATATCTATCTGACTATCTATATATCTGCCTATATACCTATCCATCTAATAGAGAAATATATCTATAAATAATCAAAATCCAAGACTAGACTCGGACCACGGATGAACGTAGGACGCAATAATCTTCTTTACATAAGGAGCGTCTGTAATATCAAAGATAAGATCTATCTATCATCTTTCTATCATCAATCTATTCTATAACATCATCTATCTATCTGTCTATCTACCTAGATATATGTCTATCTATCTGTCTTTCTTTATGTGTCTGTCAGTCTATCTATTTATGTATGTATCTATCTATTTATAGATATATCCCTCACTCCTCAGTTCTCTCCTCGTCTATATAATATCACTATTTACATTTGACGCCCTCGCTCTTCACTGTTAGAATCTATGTGTGTCTACAAGTGTGTTCGCCAACAATCTTGTTTTTTTTTCTTCTTCAGACTTGCCAGACTAACAGTAATTACCAAGAGGATAAAGGATATCAGCCCCACCCACTCACCCCACCCCCATTCAATATACAGTACCACGAGAAGCAAACGCTGTTGACTTGTTCTCTGGTCCTGAATACTAACTAGATTAGCATCTTGACTCTGCGCTAGACAGGTTGGTGTTCACTTGCAATGCCAATAAATAAAGACTGGATTGTGTGGTGGCAGCGAAAATGCTCGACTGCAGTACAACCAAGGAGTCTGTACAGGCACATATATAATATATATGGTACAGGTCTATTGCTGGACTGCAGTACACATAGGAGTCTGTACAGGCAATATCTATCTATATATATATATATATATAAAAAGAGAGTGTTTGTCCGAATACGGATCCCTATTGGTCAATTTGAAATCACGTGAGTTTGTGTCACTAACCTATTTAGGCCTAGGCCCATACAAGGTCTAATAATTATTCACATCGGACATGTGTCTTCGCTAGCTCAGTGGTTAACGTAGCGGACGGCTATGCGGGCAACACGGGTTCGATTCTCCAGTTAGACTATACCTTTTTTTTCGACAACAGGCACATTTATAATATCTATGGTACAGATCTATTGCTGGTGTATTGCTGGTACGGTACGTTGTACAAGTCGATGATATAGAAAGCTGGTGCCCTAATGCGAAATTTGGTGGAACCAAAAAAAAAGGAACGTCTTGCCCGCTAAATAAATCTCATTCTCAATCATTATTCAGAATATACAAGTTAAAAGTAAAAAAAGGGAGGCTGAAAACGGTTTTGAATATTTTTATATCATTAGCTAAGTAGAATGGGTTGAAGATAAACCGAAAGCAAGTAATATTTCCAGTAACGAAGAAAGCTAAGCTTGTAACAGTAGGTCGAGATGACCTGAAGTAAATTTTCACATTTGTTGACTTCTTTTTTTATTTGTGACCAAGTAATTATATTCCAGGAAGCCTCGAGTCGGCCTTAGATAGACTCTGCTCCAACAAATAACTATTGTATACTAAAAGGAGGCTTCTTACTCTAGACAAATATTTTTTAAATGTCCTAACTTAGCGAACCATTCACAAACCATTGTTTAGTAAGACTGGTGTGTGTGAATAGTCAATCGTCTTATTATTAACAGGTAGTCCATTGTAATGGAAATTATTTTAATTATATTTGTGGATTTTTTTTATCAGTATTTATCGAACTCACACAAAGAGCTCTTGAATAAGTTCAACAATAACAACAAAATCTAATTTTTGTATCTTTCTCCATCATACTGAAATTCTCAAAACTTTACCCGTATGAACTATGAACTAAATCACTAAACCTAAAAACACTAGTGGACAGAAGGGAAAAGAGTAAGGTAGTAAAACTAGAAAAGGCATTTAACTCTAACTTAGAATTACAGCACCATAACAATATTTTATAAAGCTCAGATAAACATAAGGAAAAAAAAACACTTTACTTATCCCGTTGCAAGAACAAATGCATATAAGTACTCATTCTTCCCGAGTGGCATCAGGGCATGGAATGAACAAGCCAGAAAAACCAGTAACTTATCATTTAAAGCAGTAATCAAAATGCAAGACTAGACTCGGATCACGCAATAGTCTACTTTATAGAAGGAGCGTCTGTAATATATAATATAACTCTGTAATTATGAAACAGGTATCGATTTATTCAAACAAATAACGTCGCTATAGTATACTATAACAACACACATCTATACTGAATACTCCAACAAATAGCTATAGTATACTATAAGTTATATAGGTTTTGTTACTTTCAGGGGGAATAATTCATCACTTTGACCAGTGCTTCTAGCGATCAGCTAACGTCCAATTGTCCTATTTACATAAAATGGTGTGCCATTAATCAATCTAAGAAACAAATAGCCTATATAAAGCCAACACACACAGTAGAACATTTTAATTTGGTTTCAATTTGGTAATCGGCAGTGATCATTTTTATACTCATTTTTTTTAATTGAATAATTAACTTCGTTTTGGCCCAACGGGATTATATGGCCAGAAGAATTCTCAGCTGTGTTTGTGCCAGGATTCGGCTTTGTTATTAGACCCCTATCATGTTTTTTTTTCTTCCGCATTATATTTGTTCTAGCTGACCCGCGGACACATTGTGGCCATACAAACTATTTTTCGTAATATTTAGAGATGAAAAATAAAATGGAGATCAACTACACAATATATGGAACATCTTGCCTCAGACACTGAGAGAATCTGAGACAAAAAGAGTCTTTCAAAAAGAGCTTCAAGACCGTTCTCTTTTGACAGTGGATGTGTGTCTTAGATAGGCTTACCAATACAATAGCAATTTATTTCAAGAGCGCACTGGGCATGCTAAATTTGATAGCATGGATAGAAGCGCTATATAAAAAACATTATTATTATTATTACTTCGTGAAGTATTCACCTACAGTATATTTCAAATCGACATACTACGCAGAGTTACACCCAAGTCAATCTGGAAAACACAAAAGCCTGTTCAACTCAAGATCAGCTGCTAATTAGTTATTTTTTATTAAGCGCGTCCCGTTTATCATTGGCTCCATAATCTCGAAAGACGATTAGATTTGCGCTCCTGTGATTTGGTCAGCCCTGCAAAATTGACTGTGTCTGTGGAGATCTATCCTTGAGAGACAGGCTCTGTCGCATCTCTGGCACTTGAAAGCTGGACCGTTGGAGATTGTTAGGGGCAGCCTACTTTTCTTCGCTGCTCTTTTAGCCTCCGCCATAAGGCGAAGTTTGCCCTCTGCCGCATCCTTTCCAGAGCGCAAGCCTGGGCAGTGTGTTAAGGAGAGGCTGATGTTGCCCATGCATCAGTTCCCCTCTCTCCACGCATCAGATGTGTACAAGGGAAAGGCTTAGCCGATACAGCTTGGCATCTTTTGCGTCGCAGGAGTTGCCAGTATGCGTATTGCCTAAGGGACTCCGGCTCCTGATTTGTTTTTGAGGTTTACTCCCCTAGTATACAAGGCAGTGGGGTTTGTGATCAGAGTTTTCCATCTCCGGAAGTTAAATATACTTCCAAATATCACAACAACACCGCCATCTTGGTGCGACACGTTTATAGTCACCGTTTATCTCTTGTAAGTTCATTACAGTCCGTATGTATGTGAATATCAGGGCATGCGTTTATTAATTATAAAATCAATAACTTCAGGAACATAAAAGTAAGTTAAAAAAAAGCATATTTTTTTCTGTACGAAATTAATTTAATTTTTATAGCGCTTCAATCCATGCTATTAAATTTAGCAAGCCCAAAGCGCTCACGGTGTGAATTTTAGTGGGCAGTTGTATTAGTATGTAAGGCACACAGCCACTAGCCAAAAAAAAAAAAGTCTTTATTAAGCCCTTTTTAAACGACTCTTTTGTCTCAGATTCTCTCAGTGTCTGACAGTCAAGCTTTTCCATAAAGGCGCCACGGATTCAAATAAGCGGCACTCCTAGGTAGATGTACCTCTTTTTGTAAAGAAAGAGAGTAACCGCTTTGTTTCCTTCACAATATTCGTATTTCATAATGTGCCACCGTATGAGATAAATGGTCAGAGATACGCTAGGCATTGACACGTTTATTGCCATCAATTTATCGTCGTCAAACCTCCTTTTTTTTTTCTTCAGCTTTTGCCTCTTCGATCAATAATTTCTTGTGTTCAGAATTCGTTATCAGGTCCGGGAGATTAAAAACAGCCATAAAGAGGCCTGGTGGGGCGAGGGCGAAAGAGGACCCTCCCCAACCTACCGACCAATACACACACGAAGAAAACACACGCACAGGCCAAGGTGCACTTATCTATAAAGAAGTTTGTTTCAAGGTGTGGGACTGTGTGAGATGGTAGCGTACATTCGTATGGCTTTCAAGCTGAACACCAGTTAGTGGGAGCTGTGATATGTGATATATGATATATGATATGTGATATGTGATATGTGACGACTGTTGGTGGATGGTGTTGTGCTTGGGCGCCACTGATCTGCAATGCATGCCGGGGGGTCAATCAGAAAGTATAATGAGCGGCTATCGATGTATTATCAAAAAAGAATGCGTAAAAAAAAAATTAAACCTATACGTACGTCTAAACCACAAAAGTAAAACACAGTTGTAAGAACAAGATAGCAATAAAGATAGAAAGACATGTAGTTCAATAGATAGATAAACGATAGATAAATAGATAGAAAGATAGATAGATAAATAGATAGAAATTTTAATGACAGATATATAGATAAACGATAGATAGATAAATAGAAAGATAGAAAGGTAGAAAGATAGATAGATTGATCGATAAATGATAGATGAATGATAGATAGATAAATAGATAGATATATAGATAGACAGATAGATAGATAGATTTGGTAGTTTGGCCATATAAACACTGAGGCACAACATGTTTGACCATATAAATACTGACACACAACATGTTTGGCCATATAAATACTGACGCAAAACATGTTTGGCCATATAAACACTGACACACAACATGTTTGGCAACATAAATACTGACGGACATGTTTGACCGCATAAATACTGACGCATAGCATGTTTGGCCACATAAATACTGACGCATAACATGTTTGGCCACATAAATACTGACGCAAAACATGTTTGGCCACATAAATACTGACGCATAACATGTTTGACCAGATAAATACTGACGGACATGTTTGACCACATAAATACTGACGCATAACATGTTTGGCCACATAAATACTGACGCATAACATGTTTGGCCACATAAATGCTGACGCACAACATGTTTGGCCACATAAATACTGACGGACATGTTTGACCACATAAATACTGACGCATAACATGTTTGGCCACATAAATACTGACGCATAACATGTTTGGCCACATAAATACTGACGCACAACATGTTTGGCCACATAAATACTGACGGGCATTTTTGACCACATAAATACTGATGCATAACATGTTTGGCTACATAAATACTGACGCATAACATGTTTGGCCACATACATTCTGACGCATAACATGTTTGACCACATAAATACTGACGCATAACATGTTTGGCCATATAAATACTGACGCATAACATTTTTGGCCACATAAACACTGACGCATAACATGTTTGGCCACATAAATACTGACGCACAACAGTCTGGCCACATAAATACTGACGCACAACATGTTTGGCCACATAAATACTGACGCACAACATGTTTGGCCACATAAATACTGACGCACAACATGTTTGGCCACATAAATACTGGAACACTGACGCGCAACATGCTTGGCCACATAAATACTGACGCACAACATGTTTGGCCACATAAATACTGACGCACAACATGTTTGGCCACGTAAATACTGGAATACTGACCACAACATGTCTGGCCACATAAATACTGGAATACTGACGCGCAACATGTTTGGCCACATAAATACTGACGCACAACATGTTTGGCCACATAAATACTGACGCACAACAGCCGCAAATAATCCAGAAGTAGTAGTTATATCTTCTAGACTTGTACCAATCCTTTTCACCCTTTACCGACCACACAGCACGGGAGAGAAAGATAGAGAATGCATAGAGACAGATAGTGAAAGAGAGAGAGAGAGAGAGAGAGAGAGAGAGACAAGCAATGCGTCTCGTTCAGCATAATCACGACATGTCTGCTCACATTGCAAGTAGTATACATTATACAATGAAACATACAAAGAAGGTTTTGTAAATCCTAAAGTTACACTTTTTTTTTTGCAACATAAACGAAATTTGGATCTTGTGTTATTCTTTTGTATCAGCAATGGTCATTTGAAGAAAACTTATACTTTCTATAACGTAGACCAGGGGTCAGCTGCCTACGGAACGAGAGCCAGACTTGGCACTCAGAAAGATTTATAACTGGCACGCGGAAAACATTACAGAAAGGCAATTTAAGTCTTTTCCACAAATAATTATTACTGGGAGCTAGAGCAGGATAAATTTTAGGTTCTCGGCACGCTGAATGAATTAGAAATCCTACTTCGGCACACCATTATCAAAAGGTTGTCGACCACTGACCTAGAGTACAAATTACAAATTACATATTTATATAGCGCTATTCATAACAAAGTCTTCGAATGCGCTTTACATTTACCATCTGTTATTAAAATAAATAAAAAAAAGTGTGTTTTTAGTTTTGTTTTAAAAATGTCTATATTGTCAACTTGTTTGATTTTGTTTGGGAGTTCATTCCACCACAGAGGTGCCACGACGCTGTAGGAGCGAGCTGCAAATGTTTTTCTTTCTACTCCTGGCACCTTGAGCCGCATTCCGTTCGAACGCAGTTTTCCCCTCCCCGGTGTGTGATGCTCGACCATGGATCGCATGTACTGGGGAGCTTGACCATGAAGGCTTTTATAGAGTATTGTCAAAACTTTGAATTTTACCCTAAGTGTGATAGGTAGCCAGTGTAGTTTTTTCAGACAGATTGTTGAGTTGTCTTCATTGTTTAGAACAATGTTTGTGTTGCAATCCATTTTAGAATTAACATGGATTTATGTATTTTTAACAACACGCCCAAAAACCCGAGATAATTGACTCTTAAAGTTGAGCGTGAGAAACTTGTTTGGACGGACTTAAATCCTTTCAGTCGAGGGACAGTTTAAATGGGAATGGTAATTAACCAATATGTTTTGCTTGGACTGGCGATATATATCGAAGTTGGAGGCAAGTTGAAATTCTTGACCCTGGGAAACAGTCCAAGAGGGGTTAAATAACCATTGATAAATGGGCGTCTAGTAGTATACATTTCTGGCATGGGACAAGAGGGGAGTAATAACTCAAGAGTAGTTGAATACACCGTTGGAGGTCCCGCGGCCCAGAGTCAGGTGAGGTCAGACTCCACCCCTATTCTATCCCCCCCTTTCCCCAACAGACCACTGGCAACCCAGGGTAACTGGATATGGTCCATTGTTCGCAGATGTTTCTGGCAAGCCTGAGAAACTGAAAATTTGGGATGATAAATAGACAGACAAGCGAGAGCTAGGGAGAGAGATCAGACCATAGCTAAGCAGAGACAGTCGCTAGATACACAGAGTCGAAGTAGGTCTCACATACACAGTTGACAGTTCGGAGTTACTTGATAGTGAGCATTTAAGTTAGCCGACGACACTGTACTCGATCGACTCTCATCTACCTCTATTTGTATATATTGGATGTATGTAACCTTTAATATACATATAGAAACTTCTTGTCAATAAACGTTGTAGAACTGTTGCATTTCGTCAATCCTTTTTGCAGAGATAGCTACTAATATAAATAGGTTTGAAAGTCGTCTCTCTTCATATCCTAAGACAACGACCTCACAAAAGCCTGATAAGCGTACGCACAATCTGCACATAATCAGAGCCGCGCCATCAGCGTGTGACAATCTGGGGATCTCGCCCGGGACTTACCTTTTTAGGGACCAGAGAAACGACACTTTCAACACCGGGGGCTTACAGTAGCTTCACATCCAGCAAGAGACGCCGAAACCAGCTTCAACTACTTGGCAAAAGTTCATATAGAGTGTAGAGCCATCTACCAGACGACTGCAGTGAATAGCCAGATACACCAGCCACACCAGACCACCAACTATTTTATTTAGCCTACCAGCAGCGAATCGTAGACTAGTACACATTACGCTCCACGTTAGAGCATCAATACGACAGCACTGGACACCCGTTCCAGCGTCATTAGAATACGTTACGCTCCACATCAGAGCATCAATACGACAGCACTGGACACCCGTTCCAGCGTCATTAGAATACGTTACGCTCCACATCAGAGCATCAATACGACAGCACTGGACACCCGTTCCAGCGTCATTAGAATACGTTACGCTCCACATCAGAGCATCAATACGACAGCACTGGACACCCGTTCCAGCGTCATTAGAATACGTTACGCTCCACATCAGAGCATCAATACGACAGCACTGGACACCCGTTCCAGACACAGCGGCCCACTAGCGACGAAGACCACACCCGAGACATCATTCTTCTACGAGGGAATCAGACCACACCATTGACCGGCAGACAGTAACACCACAAAGAGACGTCAACCCGACCACACAAAGACCACCGGACCACCACGGCAATCACCGTACAATAGTTTATCCTGAAACTATTCGTGACTACAGAAACTATCTTTCAATTTAAATTTCTAGAACATTTCATCAGTTGTTCTATACGAACAGTGAATTTATCTAGAGAACATTGAACTATAGGTAGTTAATTGTGTGAGTGATAAGTGGTATTGTATATGTGTGTTTATTTCCAAAGATCGTCAGGAAATCGGGGTAAGTTGACCTTAACTCTTTTGTGTTTAGATATTAAGTGTTTACTTTGCATCTGTACGGCTCACTCAGAGGTAGTGGGATTGTATTCAAAACCTGTAGTAGAATAGTATAGTCTTTTTAAATTATAATTTATTAAGGGCGGGTGGTGCTTTGTTTTAGTTCGGCGAAGTAGGATTTAGGAGCTTAATTAGTCAGTGGTAACGGTAGCGATGGCGAAAGTACGAGGTCTACATGAGTGGATGGAGATTGCTAGGTCTATGGGGGTAGAAGAAGCGCAAGTTCTTACCTTTGCAGAAGGGGAAAGAAAGTTAGAGTTAGAATTGATTGAGGCTGAAAGGGCAGATAGGATCGCGGAGCGTAAAATAAAAGAGGCACAACTCGCCACAGAGCAATCAAGAATTGCGGCAGAACAATCGAGAATCGCGGCTGATCAGACCGTGGCCTTAGCTAAGATAGCAGCCGATAGAGAAGTTGAGATAGCCCGCCTTGAATCAGGTCAAAACACGGCCCAGGGCATATCCATTACTTCTTCTCCCGAGCCTGCCCACCCCATTAATCACCACCCACAGCTCGCAAAATTTGACGAGCGGCTAGATGATCTGGATAGTTATATTAAGCGCTTTGACCGACACGCTCAAACGGCTGGGTGGTCATCTGAGGACATGGCTATGTGCCTCAGTAACTTGCTGACTGGTAAGGCATTGGCCACCGCCATGCGCCTTGACCCTATTGAGTGTAGGGACTATGACGCTTTGAAGTGCGCCCTACTGAAAGCATATGACTTTACGGGCGAGGGGTTTAAAAGAAAATTTAAATCCGCCAAAATAGATAGAAGCGAGAGCTATAATCTATTTGGGACTAGACTCAAGGGTTATCTGAATAGATGGATAGAGTTAACGGGGACTGAAGAGAGTGTTGATGGGCTAAAAGAGCTCATGCTAAGAGAACAGCTCTTAGAAGGTGCCCCGGAGGGTTTAAAAGTCTTTTTAAAAGAAAGGAACCCCAACTCATGGATCCAATTGTTAGAATTGGCAGAAAATTATAGAGATGCCCATGGTAGAAAACCCCAGGAGGTTAAGTCGGATATAGTGGATGAGCCTGGTGTAGACCCATCTCGAAATGGGAATGGTAAACCTCACTTTCACAGGAATGAGGATAAGAGAGGCGCCACCCAAAGTAGAAATAATGAGGGGAGGTATGGTTGGGACTCGAACTCTAAACTGACGTGCCACGGCTGTGGAAACAGAGGGCATAAAGTTCAGAATTGCCCCCTGAGGATATGTAAGCCTGCAGGGGCGGCGAAATTGTACGAGAGCGGTTTATCGTGCCATGCCACGCAGGCCTCTGGCAGTAAGACCCAAAGTAGTGCCCTTCAGTTCAATATAGAGGAGGAAAGGTGGCCTATATCACAGGGGTTGATAAATGGTGCACCAGGGACCCTTCTTAGAGATAGTGGTTTAGCAGGAGTTATAGCACGGAGATCTCTTGTTCCTGATAGAGCCATGACGGGGCGGTATCGCTACATCAAAACAATTGATAGTAAGGTACAGCGGGTACCGACAGCTATCGTTAGTATAGATTCCCCGTATTTTCAGGGGCAAGTGGAGGCTCAAGTACTCCATGATCCTTTGTTTGATGTGATTATAGGGAATATTAAGGGTGCACGCCATCCCTTTTTACCCAATCCAAACTGGGTTAAGAAAATAGGAGGGACGCCCGTTGCAACGGAAGAAGTAGGCGCCGAGGCGTTACATGGTATTAAGGGGGCTGAAAAAGGCCACCAGGTTTACTCACCCAAGAAGGTAGGGGCGACGGCTACTCGCGGCAAGAAGCAGAGAGGAATGGCAGCCATGAAGCCAGTGGCGGTGCCAATCTGTTTACATGTCGGGGCCAACCCCGATGAATTTTGTGACTCCCAAGGGGCCAACCCATCGTTTAAGGAACATAGGGGGCATGCAACTAAGGGGAGGGCACGGCCGTCAAAGTGTGGTTTGAAGAGGATTGTCGATGAAGGGCCAATAATGGACAGACAACCAATTGATAGAGACTGTGAACACACAAAACACACTACAAACAAAACATGTGGGAAAATAAAAGAAATGGGACCAGGTAAAGTGAGGTCAAACCGGTGCCGTGCATTGCAAGGTGGCGACGAGACGCAGCACCCCGACCCAACTAATAATAGAGACACGATGTTTTGGGCCTGTAGTGTTATTGATATGGGAGAAGTACCCATTAGGGCGAAGCGAGAACGAATTAGAGATCTGCATATCTCTCGAGGCATGACAAAGAGTCTAGGGTGGACACACACCGTGAAACTAAACACGTATCGGAACAATGACCAGACGGCTAGGCAGAATACCGGTACGAGATATTTCGACAGGAAAGAAATCACTGACCAAACTGTCTTTAAACTCGCTCGTTCCCGTTACAAAACCAAGGTGGCTCATGGCCGTAGAAACTAGTGAATAGTTTCCTTGGTACTCCATTGAAAAGTGTGTAAGTGTTAGTGTGTTAGAAAGCTTCGTTTGTTCGTTTGTTTGTCCACTTCCAGATAGTGGAAAGGAAAGGGAATTCCTGTCTATAATGAGAAAGTGGGGAAAACGAAATGTAAAGAGGAATGGCATTTGAGGTCAGATGTATTTGACCCAAGTCAGAGGATACAACAATAATGACCACTCAGACGTGACGATGCGTTTAAAGGTCTTTAGCGTGTATAGTTTCTCTCAACAAATAGTGTCCCACTTGTCTAATTACACCCTAGGTACTAAGGTCTGTTATGGACGTTTTGTTTAGGGGCTTTCAAGTTTACGAACGTGCCAAAGATTATATTATCGCCGGCGTTTATCGTGTCGAATACATAGAGGGATTCTAATTTACCTAAAAGGGAAGTAGATTAACATGATCACTGTGTTAATATTATCGCAGAAAGGATAAGGTATATATATCTGATGAGACGCTGTCCAGTCTAAGTGACAGGTTAACAGAGCAAAGTAATACTTTTTGTCTGAACATAATTGAGACCTATTGGTCAGCTCACCTTGATACCTGTTGGTATTCATGTGTCAGTGTATGTGTGGATGCGATTATTATTTTTAACTATGTGTTTCTTTTTAACATAATATGTTTGAACTTGCTACTAATTTTTATATGATTTCTCTATTTGACATGAAGTTATGCTTACTATTTTTATGCTGTGTGTGAAAAACTATTAACTAATACTCTTTTTCTGGAATGTTTGTGTACATATAACATTGCCAGTTGATATAATAGCAGTTATGCTAAACCTGTTGAAACCTGTATTTCTTTGTGGGGTTTATGCCGAGGCAACCCCTAAATTGTTGTGGTAAATGTATCTATACGGACTACGGTCCCTGCATCTTTGCAGTTTTCTTTTTGGTGTTCTTTAAATGTTGATTTTGAATTAGACGGTATTAAGAACCTACGCATGCATTGCTCGCGATGACAGTAAAATGTCCTTAAGTAAGGAATATTGATTATTGTAATATTTTGTTGACGTTTGATATTATAGTACATCCTACGTATTAATGTGACATGACATTTTACTAGAAGTTAGTAGAAGTTAGATGTTTTTGGGACGGTATGTTCTAGGGGAGGGCATATGTTGCAATCCATTTTAGAATTAACATGGATTTATGTATTTTTAACAACACGCCCAAAAACCCGAGATAATTGACTCTTAAAGTTGAGCGTGAGAAACTTGTTTGGACGGACTTAAATCCTTTCAGTCGAGGGACAGTTTAAATGGGAATGGTAATTAACCAATATGTTTTGCTTGGACTGGCGATATATATCGAAGTTGGAGGCAAGTTGAAATTCTTGACCCTGGGAAACAGTCCAAGAGGGGTTAAATAACCATTGATAAATGGGCGTCTAGTAGTATACATTTCTGGCATGGGACAAGAGGGGAGTAATAACTCAAGAGTAGTTGAATACACCGTTGGAGATCCCGCGGCCCAGAGTCAGGTGAGGTCAGACTCCACCCCTATTCTATCCCCCCCTTTCCCCAACAGACCACTGGCAACCCAGGGTAACTGGATATGGTCCATTGTTCGCAGATGTTTCTGGCAAGCCTGAGAAACTGAAAATTTGGGAGGATAAATAGACAGACAAGCGAGAGCTAGGGAGAGAGATCAGACCATAGCTAAGCAGAGACAGTCGCTAGATACACAGAGTCGAAGTAGGTCTCACATACACAGTTGACAGTTCGGAGTTACTTGATAGTGAGCATTTAAGTTAGCCGACGACACTGTACTCGATCGACTCTCATCTACTCTATTTGTATATATTGGATGTATGTAACCTTTAATATACATATAGAAACTTCTTGTCAATAAACGTTGTAGAACTGTTGCATTTCGTCAATCCTTTTTGCAGAGATAGCTACTAATATAAATAGGTTTGAAAGTCGTCTCTCTTCATATCCTAAGACAACGACCTCACAAAAGCCTCATAAGCGTACGCACAATCTGCACATAATCAGAGCCGCGCCATCAGCGTGTGACAGTTTGCAGCCTTGTTTTGGACCCTTTGTAGTTTTTTCAAATCACAATCTGGCAGTCCAATGTATAGGCAGTTCACCCGAAATTACCAGGCCTACGATTAAGGTCTCTCATACCTCTTTTGTTAGATTATTCCTGATACTTTTTATTCTTTGCAGATTCCACATTGCAGATTTACTACTGTAGTTTTTCTCGTCTATTGTTACTTATAACATTAAAGCGTTGGGCATGTTTAAACATCCGCTTGGAATCACCTCCCACTACAGCTTCGCCAGAGCCCTAGCTATGACACCTTCAGGAGCCGGCTGAAGACTCACCTATTTCGTCAGCAGAATTAGCGTATTACTACATATTTCGTTGTCTGTCTGTATTCTGTAACTGTCGTCTGCGCATAGAACTGTCACCAACGGGATATGCGCTATATAAGCACCGTTATTATTATTATTATTATTATTATTATTATAAAGTGGACCCAAAAGACCCCTGAAGAAGAAAACAATAACTCAACAACTTCAAAGTAGTTACTACAAAAATATAAACTGGAAAAAAGCTTATGAAAACGTAAAAGTATCAAGAAAAGTCTGTTGCAATATAAAACTAGTCAGCACATTGTATTTCATATCATTTTGTTCTTTCAATATTCAAAAGGGGGTAAGAAAAGAAATCCGTTGACTTCATCTGGGACACTTAGCTATATATTCATGGACTGCTCATTCACTTAATGTGTCTGCAGTAAGATGGCCGATTTGACACTGACATTCATAAAGTTAAATTATAAGGCCTCTACATTAGTGAGCGACGGAAGCCTACCATTTTATTTTTACGATTTTATTGTATTTATTACGTGCATGAATATAACCCGAGTGATGAACTAACTAAAATACACGTATTAAGTGTGTAGTGTGTACAATACAATACTTACTCAATTAACATTTATATCTTTGGCATTCAACGCATTCAATCGAGAAAGATCAGCAACCGTTTTGTTGAGTTCATTTCCATGGTCGCTTTTCCGGAAAGTGTTTACATCAAAATTACATATGTAACTTTATGTAGGTCCGGGTCAAATCGCCATCTTACTACGATAAAACTTATCTATATATATAAATGTCTGCATTTTCCCGACATTATTATGCTTTATATATGGTGATTGAGTACAGCACGTGTGTATATATATATATACAAGCTACATTACCCGGCGTTGCCCGGGGGAAAAAAAAACAGGACTATATAAGGTACAGAAAAAAATTGTATTAACTACAATTAAAAGAAAGCTATAAATGTTATATTTAAATTATTATTTTTTACTGAAGACTTTTAGGAAAGTAATTTAAAATAAATATTGGAATCGGTTAAAAAAATAGGCAAGTATTTTTATTTAACAAAAATCTAATTTGCCCGTACATTTACAATGTCTTTTGTTTTTAAAAGTTTGAAAAAAAAATTGTAGAAAAAAAAAGGTATAGTCTAACTTGAGAATCAAACCCGGGGCGCCCGTATAGCCGTCCGCTACGTTAACCTCTGAGCTAGCGGAGACGAATGTCCAATGTGAACAATAAAATTATTAGACAGTATATAGGCCTAGGCCTAAATAGGTCAGTGACACAAACTCACGTGATTTCAAATTGCGGAGAAACAGTCTCATTTTATATATATAGATATACATTTATATATAGCTCAGTGGTCTGGAGGTTTGAAAAATCCAGTTTAAACCAGGGAGACCACCTGTCGCCAGGCATTCACTTCACAAGCTAAATCTTTCATGCCGCTAATGATTGTGTATAGTAATAATAATATTAACAACAACAACATGGGAACTGCTTACAGCGACACGTAATGTTAGAGCAATAAAATATTAACTTTAATAAAATCAACAACAACAACAACAAAATAACCATAAACTATCATAAAGCAACAGCACAAAATGTATAAACTTGTCAAACGTCAGATGGTGGTGACCCATAAAACTAAGTTCTGGTAATAGCCTTTTTTTTTCTATACTATTGTGGGTCAATGGATATACAACAGACAGGGAGACCATTACAGCTGCTACAGGGGAGACGATCAATAATTTCGTTACTCACATTAATGAGTCTGGTCTGAGCATGAGAAATGTGACTACAAGATGAAGGGGCTGTCCATAAATGATGCCAACACAATTATCTTCGATCTCGAGTCTAGATTTTGTTTTAACGCCCCCCCCCCCCCCCACACACACACGTCACAACGTGTCAATAAATGTACGACCTCAACAATTTATAATAATATATGATGTCACCAAATGCGGACCAATAATCCTTACCAAAACAAAATTAAAACCCAAATTGATTCAATAAGATATAAGATAATGTTTATCATTAAAAGAACAACAAACTAGATGCGTTATGTTGAATATTTAGCAAAATAATTATTGTACAGAAGTAGAAATGAAAACCATTATTGTTGAAATACTAAGTAAACAAAATGTTTATAAGAGTCTATGTTTACAAAAGCATAAATTATTACTTGTATTTGACGTCAAACACACACTCATATAGGCCTATATAACCTAAAACAATAATGGGAAAGTCCGTTACTATCATTGATAGTAGTTTGATCTCGTGTAAAAGATATTTACCCAACATGACAAGGCAACAAGTATTGATATAAACGACAGACAGACAAACAAGCATGTAGCCTACACACACTGATACACACACACGCACACACAAAGTCAAAGACAAAAAAAAAACAGAAAAAAAAACAACAGGTCCGACTTTGATGGGCTGATGACCTACACTAGCCCTACACCTACCTACTGTACACCTAACATAAAAACGCGTACAATAGAATTAGCCTGTAAGTGTTGGCCTAAGACCTAACTCTGAATTTTAAAAAAAATAATAATAATACATATTAACTTGACGTATGACTTAAGACTATGAGTCACTTTGACGCATAATAATAATATAATTTTTATAATATATTAAATTAATTAAATATACGATATTCATATACGTAGACGTATGTCACAGTATGTGTATGTGGCAGTGACAGTAAACTGAGTAGCCTATAGTATGCCGCCGATATACTATATGTGACTATGTGTCTATGCTGGACTATGCTGCTACTCTGTTAGGCCTATTCTGCCTAATAAGTAATTTACTTATGTCATTACTAGTAATATACTACTCATTAGGCTTACTAGTAACTAGGTAGTCTACTAATAAAGGTTTTTAATTGTAAGGCCTATCTTCGGACTCAGATTTAGGACTTAAACCCAACTATCAATCTCAAGACTCTCCTACATACGCCGCCTATGGTCTACTGTGTAGGCTACTGCTGGCAACGTCTATCTACAGTCTACCGTACGCGTATTCTACGTTTAAAAGGTAGGCCTAGGCCTAGACTGCCTAGGGCTAGAGGCCCGCTAGAGACTTACTAGATCTAGATCTAGATCGACTAGAGTGCTAGAGTCTATCCTATAGACACTATAGTCACACTATGTCTATAGTGTCTATAGTCTAGGCCTATAGCATAGCCTACTTATTGTCGAATGTTGAAATTTTATCACAAAAAGTCTTGATTACAAATAATCTCTTACCAAAAGCACCGACGTATCCGCCTTGTTGAATGAACATAAATCCACTTATACTAGACTAATACATCATATAATTCATATATGAATATAGTTAGGCCTACATGTAGGCTAATAAATTTCGTGAAATAGCGCCATTGGAACTACTGCAATCAATCAGCAGACAAGTATAAGCAACACTACTAAAAATACATGCTTTTTGAAAAAAAAAATATAGATGACTTCGAAGAAAAGAAAAATAAACAAATAAAGATCTATCAACTACGGGCAAATAGACTAATCTGAGATGACTCTCTGGTGTATTAAGGAGAAAAACACATTGATGGGGGAAGAAAAATAAATAGACGTGGATCGCCAACAGTTTCTCTCTAGCGTGTGGGTGTTTATTGATTTGTTTCGCAGTTGGCAAAGAAACTACCAACTGTTCTAAACGCACTCTTCAAACACTACAAAGAACAGGTCGTCACCGCCCCCCCCCCCCCCCCTCCTTTCTGTTTCTTTTTACTCAATAGCTTATGGCGTATAATGGTTTTAAACACTATTATGATGACAGATCTATAAAAAAAATATTTTAAGTCTTTTTTTTTTTAAGATCCGTATTACTTATAGGGCCTATATAGTTAGGAGAGTTAGGACTATTAATCCAGCGAAAGATTGATTATAAATCAATTTCAATATTTATTTTAGTAGAAGAGTATTTTTATATTTCACATATTATTATAGTCTAGAGCAGGGGTCGGCAACCTAAGGAAAGTGCCAAACTTGGCACGCAGGTAGATTTCCTGTGGCACGCAAGAGACCTTTAAGAACAACATTTTCGGTTCTGAATGAGGAAAACTGACTGCTGAAGCCGATATTTCTGAATGACATTTCAGTGAGTTGCATTTACAAGGACCACTGGAATGGATTTGCATTGTAACTGGACATAACTTGGCGGGAAATCAATTTCAAAACATTTACCTACATGTACATCCCTATTACTATTAGGGCAAATATTATATAGATAGTTAGGCTTTTTCAGAAGTACATCGAATAACTCGAAGCGAAGTTTTCTATGGTTTTGTACCACATCAAGCCTAATGGGCCGTATTGCTGCTGAGAGTTAACACGCCTTGCCCCTTATACAAGTCAATCTTTTATGACTGACTTGTAAATTACAAGTCAGTCATAAAAGATTGACTTGTAAAAGAGGCAAGGGTGTTAACTCTCAGCAGCAATACGGCCCATTGGATTAATCTCACTACAACATTCTTAGATGTAGATATTTTTTTAAGTATAGGGATATTGGCAATTCTAAAATGTATCAAGCTGAATTTTAAACATTTCGAAAATGGGCATCCAAATGTGGAAAAGATCTGGAAGGAAACTGCTTAGGAAAGTTATCTGCTATTCTTAATTGCTAGATATTCGCTCTTCTACTTTCAGCTTTTGGTTCAACTTAACCTAATGAACCGATTTTATCGCACATGAAAGCTGTTTTAAGCAAATAAAGAGGTCACCTACACTTGACCACTTAGAAGTGACTAAATATGTATTTGACATTATACAATTAGCGAAGAGCATTCAAGACAAGGCGCTCATTAATTGATACAGACTGATAACACATAAAACAGTTTACATTTAAAAGAGTTTTTATGCTCATCTTCTTTAATTAAACATAAATATAAGTAATTCTTAAACAATTGTTTTTTAATTATTAATTTAATGAACATAAGAGACCTATTTAATTGCACTATATTATGTAATTATTAATGTTTAAGAGATAAACTCCTTAAATGGACAAACAATTAATGCAGGAAATGTTTATGAAAAACTGTTTGACGTAAATTAATTTTAATTCTCTAATAATTTAATCGTTTAATGAAGATTATAATGTTGGATTTATATTTAAAAAAAGAATAATTAGTCAGTAATATTTGTTATATTAAAAAACATAATGTTTTTGCTCATCACTGTTGAATCAAATGTGAAAACGGGTTTGTTAATTAAAGGGAAATAATTAAGCCGTTTTATTTGCGCTAATATTTTTCTTTTATAAAAGAATAAATGACTTACAATTTATAACTTACAAATGGTGAAACTGTAAAAAGTATTGAAATTTAAATAAATACTATATGACTACAGAATTTATATGTATATTTTTTAACATTACATTAGCTACCCAGTTTGTATGATTACTACGTATCTATTCCGCTTTATTATCGTTCGAAAAACGATGGCTGTCTATGTAGACTATAACACATTAAAGGACATCTCAGTTGAACTGAGATCAAAATATAATTAATATTAACAGGTGTTAGATCATCATCTTGCCAACCAAATGATAATGTTTAGACAATAATTACCATAAATGTGAAAGTTTATTAATAAAATATTGTGTTTGATTTAAATGCAAATAAAAAGGATTATTAATCACAAACAAGTTAATTTAGTATTAAATCAAGGACTACTGAAGACAGGACGTGCAGGCTTGAATTTCTGACTTCCTAGCTAAGGCCAGTTTTTTTAACAGTAGCGATACACTCCCTTGGCGCAGTGATATAACTATTATTAAGTAACTAACAAAATTCTTTACTAATATGATTCATTGTATTAATGGTTTATGTCATTTTCATTTATTTAATGACAAAGACCGATCTAATAGCCATTAAAATGTTTTAATAATTACCAAGCATGAGCGCACTATTTTTTAAGAGTATGATAGAATGAATAAAAGGCACAGTTTGGTTCCAACATGGATACTTGTTGTTGTTGGATTTTACTTCACTGTGTTTGTTTTTAATTTTTCTATCGTGTATTTATATCAAATTGCCTAATAAATGTGGTGTAGTTAATTGTAAAGGTAATTATAATGCTGCCAACAAGTGTCGTTTGTTTAAAGTGCCAAATAGTGCATGTATACCATTATTGAAAGCAGAAAATATGAGAGGATATCACAATGTTTGTTTATTTTTAACTATCAAAGTCAATTTACATTCTTTATATTCCTTGGTCACGAAAACACAAATAAATTTTGCCATAGATATAGAAATCAAATTATCGTATTTATAATAATGGTATACATGTACCACTTGGCAAAATTCTCAACCCAAATAATCGACTTGTATTTTGTATTAAATATAAAACGCTGTAACAATTTTCTCAATAAATTTTCTTTTCTTTTGACCTTTGTCTTTCTACGGAGTTAAACTAATTGTACTAGAAAACATATTTTTAAAATTACAACAGAGCAGGTTGACTTTTAGGCCATTGGCACGCTGAATAATTTAGAAATCCTAGTTTGACTCACTGTTAGCTAAAGGTTGCCGACCCCTGGTCTAGAGTCTAGATATCTAGATCAGGGGTCGGGAACCTTTTTGTCTGAGAGAGCCATGGACACCACATATTTTGAAAAGTAATTCTGTGAGAGCCATACATTATGTTTAAAACTAAAAAAAATAAAGTAAATTTCCCTTTAATTACAATGAATGCAGGGTTGCTATTTTTATGTCTTTTAGGTCAGCGGAGTTTATCTCCTTTATCACTTCTGATGCTGAGCTGCAGTAGACTTTAGCTCACTGTGTAGAATGAAATATTGTTATGAAATTAATATGTAGATTAAAGGGGTATAAAGAAACATTTTTTTATATTCAAACATTTGTCTGCGAGCCAGATGCAGCCATCAATAGAGCCACATCTGTCTCGCGAGTTATAGGTTTCCGACCCCTGATCTAGATTATTTCAAAATTTCATAACGGACAATCCTAATTTTGTTTCGGGAAACTCTCAACCTAAAGAAGATATGAAGCTAAATAAATAATCTTTTATTCAAATAGTATCGCTTTTCTTTTCACTGCTTGAAATCAAAGATGAAAGACTGTAAACTGACAAACTGACAGCTCTAACTCTACCCGCCCCCCCCCCCCTCCCCTTTTCTTTATTTGTTGTACCAACAGTCCACAGTGAGTCCACACACACTCACATACAAATCGGCAGGTAGAGTGCATAGCATTTTTCAGACCTGCCAACTCTTCCGATTTTCTCGGAATTATACGGATTTTTCACCCCTAATCATTCCGACAAAGCCCTTAAAATTTAGATTTTCGGCAATATTTTAGGCCATATATGCCATATACAGTATAAATATGTTTAGGCCTGCTACTAGCATTTTTAGTAGGCCTACTAGCACTAGTTACTATTTTCTAGGCCTTCTACTAGACTAACTATGTAGCCTATAGTATAGACCTAGAGCCTTTATTAGGCCTACAGTATTAAGCTTTATAACTGAGCCTATTGATTTTCTTTAAAGTTTAAAGTTAAATACACAGATATTCATTAAAACTTTAAACTAATTACATTAATAACAAAGAATATTACTTATATTCCTTCTAATTGACAATACATAACTTGTGCGCGCGCACTTTCCCCACCTCCCCCCCAATACAGATTTTTTTCTTGGGAGGTTGGCAGGTCGCATTTTAGTTGTTGTTGTCATGTGTGGGGCGACATGTGGCTCTCATATAAGCCTAAAAAAGTAGAGTCATCATTCTAGTAATCATTACACGAGCCTCTAGTGGAGGGTGTTAAAAGGTTAACTCTTACGCAAGTAACCTTTAGAAACACTAATTATAATATGCTTATCATTATGTCTAGACTATTCAAACAATGTGTGTGAAATGTTTGGCATTGGCCCACCATTTATGTCATATAGGTAAACAAGCATGTGAATAAATTGACGTCTGCTATATTTGTGTATAATTTGCTCCTATAGACTTATAATAATAACTCTATTTGTATAGCTCTGCCAACAAACATAAAATGTAAGCTCTGAGCAATAGCTCAATAGCTGACTCCTAAATAATAGGCCTACTTTTTTCTTGTATGATAAATGGTATGATAGTGTGCGTGAATGTCTATTGTGTTTGAGTACAAATGGTTCTTTAATATTGTTTTAGGTATGCTGAAAGACGGAATTTATGTAATCAAGTCAAATTTCCATTTATTTGGATCAATAAAGCAATCTTATCTTATCTTATCTTATCTTATTTAACATTAAACAACAAACAACTAGGAACTCGGGTATAAAATCTAGGCTAAAAAATATAAAGGTAAATAATAATTTTAAAACTTTACAAAACATAGGACAAAGCAAATAAATACACCGACATAATATACAAGTTAAACACATCGGGTCTAAAAAATGTTTAACGAAGGTAAATATTAAAATAACTAGAAATAGCCCGTGGGGAAACCACAGGTTGAAGAATATTGTTTAATGTGTTTTTATTATTATTATAATTGTATTTAGCCTATATAGTCTATATTGCATGCTTTTTCTAAAGTCGGGAAATCACTTTAATAAGTTCAAAGAAGAAACATTTCCTTAAAAGCAATATTGAGTGTAATTTCTTATTCACCATGCAGTATTTGTCTGTTAAGTGTTTATTTTCTTCACGCTTGGGACTTTTTGACATTAAAAAAGCGAAAAAAGTTGTCACAACCACCAGAATAAATGGAAATTATAGACTTCATAGGACACAAAAAAAGAAGTGCTTAGTTTTGATTAACCAAGTTAACATATTTGGATTTTAAAAAACTATCAGCTTCATTGCATTCTGTTAAGATATCTAAAGTGTTAAAATTGCGATGTAGGCCTATTTCCCTTGCAATGAATCAGCTGTCATTGCAAAGACAATTTTATTTATGGATTGAGATTACTCAAAAGCATAAAGATTACATTATCAGCGCTACTGTCAGACAATATATCCACTGGCGTAAGATATTATTACCGTTGTTGTCATATTTATCACAATAATTACATTATCTGAGACCGAGCGTCTTAGCCTATCCAGCTCTGAATGATACCTGACATTCGTTAGGGAAAAGTAAAGACGGCTGGGCATTGTAGGTCTTTTGCTGGTCATGCAATCTCCTACTATGACGTGGTTACAGAAACTTGTGAACGCTGCTTCAAGGTCCCTATGGTCCAAATTGATCTAATGGGATACTTTACTACTACTTTTTGTGAGGCCAGGCATTATAACCATAGTGGTAGCCACCGAGAATATCATTCCTTCAATAAACCGTTATTTCTAATTCAATTTTTGATCCATGTTGGGGGGGGGGGGGGGGGGGGGAAGGGCAATAATTTGCAGATAATTCTTAAGACAGTTAGTTATAAAGAGTTTAAGTTTAGCAAATTGTGCGTTCTAACAATTGTGAGTGAGGCAGACAGACGGGGAGGGAGAGGATATATAATCTTCGCCAACACACGTTTAGGTAGATGCCTATTTAAAATGCCAGTATTGAACATATTTCTGCTATACAGTTTGCAAAGAAGGATCTACATACTCTTAAAATCTTATCGCTATGCAGTTTAAAAAAAAGAAGCAGAAATAGTCACAATTAGGGGCCTTATTCAAAACTGTGTAGACCAATGGTTGGCAACCTAAGACACGCGTGCCAAACTTGGCACGCATAGCTATTTTCAATGGCACGTGAGAGACCTCCAAGAAGTGTTTTTATTGATAAAAAACATTTTTCGTTTCTGATTGATGAAAACTGAATGTTGAAGCCAAGGTTTCTAAATGACAGCGACACATTTTAGTGAGTTGAGCTTGCATTTACAAGGATCACTGGAATAGATAATTTGCATTGCAACTGAACATATCTTACCGTGAAATCAATGTCAAATCATTTAACTACATGTACATCCCTATATTTCTACCTACATCCTACATATCCCGTAGTCTGTTAGATCGTTGGGGCGCCACAGATGACATGTAAACCAGCCTCATCCATTCCTCCCGTCTCTCATCCGTTATCATTGCCTTGCACAGTTTTGTACCTGTCCATTCCCTGATATTATCTTCCCAACGTTTCTTTGGTCTTCCTCTCTTTCTACCTCCTCTGGTGGTACCCTGCAGGATGGTCTTTGCAAGCCCGTTGGTTCTGGTGACGTGGCCATACCATTCCAGTTTTCTTTTCTTGGCTGTAGCCAGCAGATCTTCATACTTTCCAATTTCCTGTTGGATTTTTTTTCTTATCTGTTCGTTGGAGATATGGTCTTTGTAACAGATACCTAGCAGGGTCCTGAAGAATCTCATTTCCATGGCGTTTATCTTATTTTCCAGCTCCGCTATTAGTGTCTATGACTCGCAAGCATATAAGAAAATGGAGAGGACCAGTGAGCGCATCAGCCTGATTTTGGTGCTGAGGGCTAAGTTCTTGTCTTTCCATATTGTCTTGAGCCTCTTTAGTGATGCTGTTGTCTGGGCAATCCTGGGCATAACTTCTGGTTTGGAGCCCTCTTCGGATACAATAGCTCCTAGTTACTTGAAGCTGCAAACTGTTACCAAACTCTGCCCACCAATCTTGATCTGCGTGGTGATGCCGTTGGTGTTACTAGTCGTTAATTTAGTTTTTTCGGCACTGATTTGCATGCCATAGGATGCGTAAGTTTTGTCCAGTCGCTCCACTAGATTGGCTAATTCTTTCTCACTCCCGGCGAGTCCATCTATACCATCTGCGAATCGAAGGTTGGTGATCCTTCTGCCATTTATGCTGATTGTCCCTTCATGATCCTCTAGTGCATCGGACATGATTCTCTCCAGGAAGATGTTGAACAGTATTGGCGAAAGCAAGCATCCTTGTCGTACTCCAACGGTCGTCCTAAACCAATCTCCAATGTTGTTGCTGAAGAAGACTGCACTGGTGGCCCTGTCATAGAGGCTACGTATCAGCATTGTCAGGTTGTCATTAATGTTGTAATGTTTCATTGTTGCCCATAAGGCTGCGTACCAGACCCTGTCGAATGCTTTTTTTTAATCAACAAATATATGGTACAAGTGTTGTTGGTGTTGCGCGTGTCTCTCACAGAGTATTCGCAGGTTAAAGATCTGCTCTGTGGTACTACGTCCCTGCCTGAAGCCTGCCTGCTCTTCCGCAATGATTCTTTCAGCATACGGTCTGAGTCGGCTTAAAATTATTTTGAGAATGACCTTGCTTGGGCTGATGGTGCGGTATTTCTGGCATTGCTGAAGGTACCTTTCTTGGGAAGGGTGATGATGAGCAACTGGGTCCATGGTTTAGGCCAGTCTCCAGTTATCCATATTTTATTGCAAA
This sequence comes from Anisus vortex, assembly GCA_949126835.1. NCBI lineage: Eukaryota > Metazoa > Mollusca > Gastropoda > Planorbidae > Anisus > Anisus vortex. The sequence goes on along the minus strand of OX421504.1, from coordinate 9,503,690 downwards.
TGTTCAATAAGACATTTACCATGGCTTCCCCTCCTGCTTTCACCAACTCGGCAGGGATGTTATCCACTCCTGCAGCTTTTCCTTTTTGAAGTGCTTGGATTGCTGCTTCCACTTCTGTACGGAGGATAGGGTAATTGTCATTGTCTGTGGCTGGAGGGACGTTAAGTATATCTGGATCTATAGTGATATTGTCATTATACAGTTCCGAGCAGTACTCAGTCCATCTTTTTAAGATATCTGGTTCCTCAGTCAGGTTTCTACCATCCTTATCCTGTATGGTGGTGGTGTGTCCGTGTTTAGTGGTGGTTAGTTCTTTTACTAATTGGTATGCTTTTTTGCTATTGTTCTTTCTTAAACAGTTTTCAATGTCGTTGCACTGTTCCTAAATCCAGTTTTTCACTGCCCTTTTCATACCTTTCCTAATTGTCTGGTTTATTGTTCTGTATTTATTGGCTTCTTTCTGGTCTTTTGTCTTTGTTTTCTTTAATCGGCGACGCTCGTCACACAGCTCCAGGATGTCTGGTGTTATCCATGATTTCTTGGCCGGTCTATGTTTGCCAAGAATCTCTTGAGCTGTGTCGGTCACCACTGTATTGAAGTTGTCGATCAATGTGTCCATGTCCATAAAATCAGAATTTAAGATATTGAGGACTGCAAATTTCCCTCCTATCTTTGCCTGGAAGGCTTCTGCTACTTTAGGATCCTTCAGCTTTTCGAGGTCAAATTTGATCCTGGTGTACCCCTTTTTCTGTATTCTTTTTAGCTGTAGCCTAAAGGTCATCATAACTAGGTCATGATCGCTTCCAATGTCAGCTCCAGGGAAGCTGCGAGTCTTACCAATATTTATACTTGACCGGAAGCGTGTTTTTATCATGATGTAGTCGATTTGGTTGTGGTGTTTCCCGTTTGGGCTGTGCCATGTGGTTATTCTTGATGACTTGTGTGGGCCCAGTGTGTTGGCCAGCATGAGGTCGTTAAAGCTGGCAAACTCCAAGAGCCTTAGTCCTCGCTCATTTGATTCCATATTGCAGTGTTGTCCACATGTGCCTGTCCAGTTTGCATAAGCATCTTTTCCTACTTTGGCATTCCAGTCACCCTGAACAACGAGAACGTCCTTCCTGGGAGTTTGGTCTATGATCACCTGGAGTTGAGTGTAGAAATCCTCCAGTTCTTTGTCATCATAGTCTGATGTAGGCACATAAGTCTGTATGATGGTTATGTTGAATGGGGTTGCTTTCAGACGGATAGTGATAAGCCGGCTTGAGACTGGTCGGCAGCTCATTATGCTGCTAATATTATTTTTGTGGACAAGAAATTCCACTCCTTGTTCAAGTGTGTCCTCCCGTCCGCTAAAATATAGCATGTGGCCCTCTTCGGTTGATATTTCTCCAAAGTTTTTCCATCTCATTTCACATAGACCCAAGATGTCCCATTTGTAGTTATTCATTTCGTGTGTGAGTTCCTTCAGTTTACCAGTTTGTCTCAGTGATCTTACGTTCCAAGTACCTATGGTAATGTTTTTTCTTGCATTGATTCTGTTTGTTGTTTGACCAGTAGCATATTTTCCACCTCCGTTCCGGTCAGAGACGGTAGGCGCGGCCCTTGGTAACCCGGGCGACGGCCGAGCCGTTATGTGTTGTGGATCTGTGTTCATATTCATGTGGCGTATCTAGGGCAGATTTAGCATGGCGGCGCCCATCCCTCTCCATGCCTGGCCACAGCCGGGTACCTCCAACTAGGTGGTCCGCCTTTATCGTGAACACGTGGTCGTATGCCTACATTAAGGCATATATTAAGATAGATAGTTGGGCTTTTTCAGAAGTACATCGAAGCAGTCAAAGCGGAGTTTTCTAATCAAAGATTTTCAAATTGATGGGCTAATTTTTCATACCACATCAAGCCTAAGTGGTTTGATCTTACTACAATCTTCTTATATGTAGATCTTATTTTAAGTTTTAATTATCAACAGAAATGGGGAACAATGGCATTAGATGGACTTTGTTATCGACACTTGAGGATTTAAACTATGCTGATGACCTTGTACTTATGTCTCAAACCTATCAGCAAATGCAAGACAAGACAGACCGACTAAATCATTAGTTCACAAGTTTGACTAAAAATCAATCAGAAGAAATCAGATGCTAAATACCACAAATTCCAGTCAAAGTTGATAATTAAGTTCTTCCTAAATCAGAAAAATTCACATACCTAGGAAGCTCACTTACACCAGATGGGGGAAGCAAGGAAGACATTCAGAACAGACTGAATAAATGCATTTGACAGCATCAACAACATCTGGAAATCCTGCCAATATAATATAGTACCAGTACGAAATTTAAACTCTATAACAGCTATGTCTTTCCTGTTCTTCTTTATGTTGCCGAATGTTGGCGCATTACACAAGAGGACCTTGCGAAGCTTTCCACCTTTCACTCGAAAAGCCTCAGAAAGATTTTGAAAATATTCTGACCAAACAAAATATTCAAAGAAGAATTAATATCCCAATGCAACCACAAGAACATGGTGACAATCATAATGAAAAAGCGTTGGCGATGGATTCACCTTGTGCTGAGAAGAGAGGAAGGGAACATCTGCAAGACAGCACTACACTGGACACCAGAAGGAAAAAGAAAGAGAACTCGACCAAAAGTAACCTGGCGCAGAACAGTAGAGCAGGAATTAAAAGAATTTGGTCACTCCTGGGGTACGATCGGATTGTCGCACGTGACAGAGAAAGATGGAAAGACTTTGTTGCTGCCCTATGCGCCCACGGTGTTACGGGCAGTAAGCTAGTAATAAGTAATTCTAAAACAAATTTATTTATATTATTAATTTAATAAATATAAGAGACTTGTGTAGTTTCTGTAATTATTAATGTTTAAAAGATAAAATTCTTAAATGGACAAACAATTAATGCAGGAAAGGTTTATTTACAACTGTTTAACGTAATTTAAATTTATACTTCTAATAATAATTTATACTTACTTATAATAATAATTAGTCGGTAATATTTGTTATACTAGAAAACATAACTTGTTTAGCATCATTATTGAATCACGGACTGTCAACCAAAAACCATCGGACAGGTCGCGGGTTCTATCAAGACCACCGTAAGTACAGGCCTGTAGGCCTACTCTGATACCCGTCAAGATTGTGACGTCACGACTAAGGGGCTGTTGCCTGCTGTACTATCGGTCTACCTGTAGGTGAAGATGTGTAGGCGATGCCTTAGTCTTAGACGCGTTGACCGTGTGTGCTGTTAACCATTCATTTTAAGTTTGGGAAATATAAAGGTCTAGTGTTCAATAATTGGATTAGTACATTTACTTCATATTACAAGACTACACCATGGTACAGAAATGTTGTGTGCCTCGTTGTAAAGGTAATTACAATAAAGACTTGAACTTGAAGGCACATGTGTTCAGAAAGATGAAAGCTTAAAACAAAGAAGGCTAAGTCGCTAAGTCAAAGCCTAAGAAGAAGGTAAACTTTCGTGCAATCCCTAGGACCTAGGAAAATGTGTACACGTACAGAATATTCCAGGGTAAGTCAAAACTTTATCAATTGTATTTGTTTGATTCCTGTTTAAAATAAAATCGCATTTGAGTTAGATAGTAGGGAACCCTAAGTAGGAGTATGCTTTAAAATAAAGTACACAGTACAGTAAATGATAAATGAATGTATTCTTTACTGAGCTTAAGGTTAAGCCTTCAATAGCCTTTTTCTAAAGACTATAACCAATTCTGGTTTATTTTACCAGTATCCTACTATAATATAACTATAGACTACTATTTTATAGGCTACCTAGATAATATAATAATACATACCGTACGTTTAGTATTATGATTAGGCTACAAAGTAATGATACTCGTCTTTAAAAAAAAAGGTTTTATTGACATTAAAACTGTTTTTTCCTTTTTTCATTTCAGGTTTGCCATCCAGATAATAATTTTGCTCCAGAGCCTCTACTATGCTGTCTAAATATAAATAATTGTACGTCCAGTATACTACAGTGTTACTACACCATCTACACTAAACTAACTTTGGATTAAAGACAGTGTAGTAGTACCATCTGAATTCATTGTACATCCAGTATACTACATCATCTACACCATAGGTTCTCAACGGGGGCGATATCGCCCCCCGGGGGGCGGTGAGAAGCTTGAGGGGGGCGCTGACATTCCCGGGGGCGATTGGGGGGCGGTGAAGGGCAAGTGGGCGGTATTTGAATCGATTAGTTTTTGGAGGATGAAATGTGATGTAAACGAAAGTGCCGCTAAATATCTGATATCCCCCAACAGTATGCCTACATATTATTATATTATTAAGAAATAGGAATCGCATTGACTTTCGATGATGTAGGGGTCTGTATTTTGCAAATATAGTGTGCAGCCGGCTGGTTTTGTGGTTGGTTCACCGTAATGTCAACCCTGCTGACCGATCACTGTCGCCTTAACATCAGTTTTACCGAGATGTCCTTATTGTATTATAGGCGCAAAGATAAATGGTACAATAATGCTAAGCGGTATAGATAAATAGTAATTATACAAACTGTGTAGTTATTGTAATGTTTGAAAAAATACATATAAATTCTTTAGTCGTATAATATTTATATAATTTTAAAATACTTTTTTACAATTTGATCATTTTAAAGTTATAAATTGTAAGCCATTTAATTTTTATGAAAAAAAAAAAGAAATATTAGCTCAAATAAAACGGGCTAATTATCTTCTCCCTTTAACAAAAAAAATGTTTCCACATTTGATTAAATAGTGATGCCGAACAAGTTATGTTTTGTAATATAACAAATATTACTGATTATTACATTTAAGGCTTTTGCAACCACAAATGAAACTAAAATAGACCAGGCAAACGATTCGCATTGATTTATTTAAACCTTTTGTTAAGGCAAATTTTTATTTATTAATTCTTATAATATGTTTCCTTTTCAGGTTTTTTTTTATAGATAAATAATCACACAAAAAGTCTAGGCCGCCTAAAAAAATTGCGGAAACTATAGTCCAGATGGGCGGAAGGGGGGGGGGGGAGTGGGCGCTAAAAAAAAGTTGGGGGGGGGGGGGCGGTGAGCGGAAAAAATTTTTTAAAGGGGGCGGTGAGCCGAAAAAGGTTGAGAACCTATGATCTACACTAACTATGGATTTTATTTAAAGACAGTGTAGTAGTACCATCTGAATTCATTGTAGGCCTACATCATGTATACATCATCTACACTAAACTAACTATGGATTAAAGACTGTGTAGTAGTACCATCTGAATTCATTGTAGGCCTACAGCATGTATACATCATCCACACTAAACTAACTATGGATTAAAGACAGTGTAGTAGTACCATCTGAATTCATTGTACATCCTGTATACTACATCGTCTACACTAAACTAACTATGGATTAAAGAAAGTGTAGTATAGTAGTAGTAGCCTACCATCTGAATTCATTGTACATCCAGCATAGTACACCAGCTACACTCAACTAACTAAAAGTACAACAGGTTCTTTTTAAACTTAGATATTAATATTGTGATAAATGTTCAAATTAAATGCACATATAGTATTACGGTACACTTTATTTCTACAGTGAACATTGTTTGCACAACAAAAAAAATAAAAAGAATAAAAAAAAGGTTGAACACAAACGTAGTGTTTTTTTTTTTACTTGTTCTGTAATCTGATTGTTTTCTTGTTGTCTGTAAGTTCAAATTAAATAACCTTCAGATTGATCTAGACCTTATAATTATTTAGAAACTATAAAATAACTTGAGAGAAAACAGATTGTAAGTAAGCCTATAATAGCAATATATGCCATATAGTATAGCATCGTAGTTTTAAAAAACTGCTTTAAAAAAAAGCAGTAGGCCTGTCACCCTGCAGGATTTTTGGGCCTGTAAACGTATTTGCGCCAGCAGGCAGCACTATGTTTACAGCAGCGCATAGAACTGTTCTCAACGGGAACGGGATATGCGCTATATAAGTCTCATATTTATTTATTTATTATTTAAATGTGGAATCGTTTTTTAATCAAAGGGAGCTAATATTTCTAATATTTTTTTTTATAAAAGAATAAATGGCTTACAATTTATAACTTAGAAACGTTAATAAAAAGAATTTAAAAATTATATAAATATTTTATCTAAAGAATATATATGTATATTTTCAAACATTACATTAACCACCCAGTTTGTATGATTACAACGTATCTATTCCGCTTAACGATAGTACGACTTCTGCAGTAATGCGAAAACACATTAAAATGTATCTCAGTTAATCTGAGATATAAATATAAATATTTGCAGGTGTTAGATAATCAAAACCAAGTCGCTAAGCTTTCCGATACACAGACTGACTGACAGATTTCTTTGGGCTTCTATTATATAGATATATCTAGATCTAGATGTGTTAAGTTCTTTTCTAAAAGTGACGATAGAATTTGTCCGCCTGAGTTGGATGGGAAGTAGATTCCTTTTAAGATAATTGCATATATTAAACACGACCTATTTTTTCTGCGCCTTCCCTTTCCAATAGAAATAGGTCTAACAAAACCACACATTTGAATTAAAACTGACACGCGTGCTGTGTCTACACACTACATGAGTCAATTCTTACCGAATCGCTTTGATAAAGACGCGTCAATAAACTGTGCATAATTAATTCATGTCGTTATAGTCATGCTGGTTGGTCTACGGGCGGGAGAGAAGGGAAAGTGGGGATATGGAGAATTCTTCTTATAAGTTTACAGACGTTCCTACTAGGTAGAAGATTATTACGTCCACTAGGCCCAAAACTCCTGTAGGGCGACAGGTATCCGTCGGTGGCAGGGCTAGAACCCGCGACCTGTCAGTTGGTTTTTTGGTTGACAGTCCGGTGAACTAACCGCTGGACCAGCCGGCTTCAAGAAAGTAGACTAGAAGAAATGGAGAGTCAGCACAGACAAAAACAACAACATATAGATCTAAGCTTAGTAGGGCCAATATAGGACTATATTTTAATTCTGTGTGTGTGTGTGTTTGGGGGCGGGGCGAACTTTGAAGTGAGCGTTAAGCGTCGTGACGTCACTTCCTGGAAACAAGTACACCTGTTATTTCAAAATAAACTAAAAATGTGACGCTACCTCACGAACTGGTAAAACTGACTTTTCAATAAATGCAAAATAATTTGAAAAAAAGGCTTCTAGGTCATTTTTTTTATTATTATTTATTTGTAATGTTGAATGCCTTAACTTAAAACTGTGAAATTTTCAAACTCCAAATTTTTGTTTAGAAATTTCTTTAAAAATGTGTTTTTATGCAGCTTTTGTATAAAATCAAGCAAAATGTCCCATAAAGATAAAATTGTTTAAAAGTTAACTAAACATTTTTTGAAATATTTACAACTTTAGATAAAAGCTTGTGTATTGACTCATGCTCAGTGTGTTTGCTAAATTTCATGGTGATTGGTTAATATTCATTTATAATGGAAATATTAAATTATCTGTTGCAATACTAAATTGTTAAAAATCGGTAGCCTACTGTTTTCTTTTTCATTTTTCTCCAAAATAACTTAGATCTACTTCTCTTACCTTTACTTATGTAAATAACTTTTGAACTAATTTATCTATTTTAGAGCTTTTATTCACCAAATTATAGATAAATGCCTACATTGGTTTACATTAAACACCTAAAACTAAAGATCTCATTTTGCCTACTTCAGTACCATTCCGTGGGGTTGCATTTCAAATGTGGATTTAACATCAGGGTTTAGGCATGAGGCTAGCACCCTCATCCTGTAGAAAATGCTTCAGAAACCAAGACATGTTGAACAAAATTTCCAACCGATCCAAGTGGAAGAGTCCATGAAGCGAACTGGCCAACCCCAGATGGGAGCTGATGCGCCGATAAACCTTCTCTTCTCCCAAAACCAGGAAGAGAGGCCGACCAAATACCATCTGGAGGAGAACACTGGGTAAAGAACTGAAAGAAGCGGGAATGCAGTGGAAAGACATGAAGAGACTGTCTCAGGACCGAAAGGAGTAGATAAGCATTGTCGAGGAATTCGATTGATTGATACCATTAGATCTATAACTTTGTAGAAACCTAATACTAATTTACATCTATCATAAAGGTCTGATCTAGTTGGAATATGTGCAGGACTGACATTTTTTGAAAGGAAACATTACAGGATCGTCCACATCAAGAGTTATTTTACCGCTTACGCTCTTAAAAAAATATTTGGCATTTAAGAGTCTGTTGGCGGTAGTGTCTTCCCCCCCCCCCCCCCACCGTATTTTTTTACGCCTATAATGATGATGGTTATATTTATAAGGCGCTTCTCTCTATGCTGTTACTATACATTCACCATGCTTAGTAGGCCCTACTAGAAATATCCTATATATGTACCGATGTACCATCTAAAGATATAATCCAACTTGCTTTACTTATCGCACATGATATATTTTCATTTTATTTATTTATTGTGTTTGTCGTGGAATACAGATTGGAACAGAACGAATCCATTTTATTAGACAGCAATACACACGACGCAACCAGACCGAAAAAAAAAAACAACTGTCGAAAACCTGGGGGTCTATGTGGGTCATTACGAAACACGCAAGAACGCACGCACATACGCACGCTCGCGCACACAGGTTCCCCCTCTGAGACTCTGCAAATATCAAGCAGTGCTGGGAGTTCTGTGCTTCATTTCCCTGTGGGAGAATTGTCTGCCCGTGTAACATCTGCACTCACAATGCAATGGACTGCGCCACACACACACACACACACAAATGGAGAGGGCATGACAATGACAAAATATATGACATTTTTTTAGGGGGGGGGGATATTATGGAAACACGGTGGTCTAGTGGTAGAGTGTTTGGAATGTCTTCTGAAAGTCTTGTGTTCGAATCCAGGTATTAAAAAATTCAAAACAAACTGAAAATTGTATTTTTTTTAACCCTAGTCCAGGATTCGGCAACCTTTTCATACTTGTGTGCCAAAGTGGGATTTCTAATTCATTCAGCGTGTCAACAGCCTAATAGTCACCATGCTCTACCATTCAATTTGTTGTAGAAGAGACTATGAATTGCCTTTTTTATGGGTCCTACGCGTGCCATTGGAAATAACTCTGCGTGCCTAGTCTGGCTTGCTTGCCATAGGTTGCCGACCCTTGCCCTAGTCCATTCACGTCCAGCTCACGTAAATACCTTTAGTTGGGTAACTAATGGCTCTCCGACGACTGCAGGTAAAAGTACAAGTTTGCTGGGCACTGAACTGACCACACACTCCCTTAGTGTGTCAACGCCGACGAATTTGGTAAATGCTGTTTTAAAGCTTCCCTTATTAAGGCAAACAAATGGTAATTTGACCTAATTACAGATGTACCGTCTTTCGGAATCAATAAACAATATTTTAAACTATATAAAAGAACTTTTGGTAACGCACAGAAATATATTTATACAATAGACATGCACGCACATTATAATAGTAAGTAAGTAAAGTACCCTTCGGACCAAACTGATCATTAAGCTGGTGAAGTATCGTTCACCAGTTTCTGTGGCCATGGCATACTAAGGGATTTGTCCAGCACAATGCCCAGCCGCCTTTACTTTGCCATAACTAATGTCAGGTACCCATCAGAGCTGGTTAGACTCATGGACACCCTCAAGTCCCGGGGAAAAAAATGTACAGCCTCCACCAGGATTTGAACCCAGAACCTTCAGATCGCCGCTCGGCCCACCATGCCCCATACATTATAACAGGTCTACCATTGATCATACAAGAAAATGTATCGTTTGGAATTAACTTTTGTATTTCTGCCTGACTAGCCATTTCTCTTGAAAAATTCTGACGTGGAACAAAAGAGTTCCCGAATCTCTGTTATTGCCCTTATTGAAAGAAGCTGAACACTTTTGACTAGATCTGATGTAGCTGTCGTGTAGTGGGTGTGTGTAGTGGGTGCGTGTAGTGGAGTGTATGCGTGTAGTGTGTCCGTGTAGTGTGTGCGTGTAGTGAGTCCGTGTTGTGTGTGCGTGTAGTGTGTGCGTCTAGTGGGTGCGTGTAGTGTGTGCGTGTAGTGTGTCAGAGTATTGGGTGCGTGTAGTGTGTCAGTGTAGTGTGTGTGTGTAGTGTGTCAGAGTAGTGGGTGCGTGTAGTGTGTGCGTGTAGTGTGTCAGAGTATTGGGTGCGCATGATCCTGAAAAATTTTATCAATCACATTTAGGCACCTTGAGTTCAATAAATCTCCAAGAGCTGGTGGTTGTCTTTGCATTGCATGAGAGACTTTATTTATTAGGCGGTCTTTGTTTAATGTAGTGGCATTACCACCAGCAGTCACCAGCTGGTCATTGCAAAGGTGATGATGATAACATACCATATAAGGCAATTTTTTTTATATCAAATAAAATATAAAATAACTGAAAGACACTGTTAAAAAAAAGAGCAATAACTTTATTTGAAATCTAAAAAAAAAAATATGTACAAAATATTTGCAAAGATATAAAAGAATATTCAGTTAAAATGGCACAATATTAAACAAACCCTAAAAACATTTTTGTATAAATGTATAAATCCGTTACATCTTTATAAGCCTTCCAAATATTTTGCTCTTCACTACTCACAAAAGTAAGAAAAAGCTAAGTTTATAAATCTATATAGATTATATGATTTCAAAATAGGGGGAAATAACTTTGATATATTATCTTTATTTATATAGTTCATTGAGGAAAATAAACATTTAGGATATATATGTCAGTCATCTGCTTTCAACAAATATTTTAAAATGCGCACGTAGAGTGAATTACAACTTTGGACAAACATTGGCCCCCAAAAAAATATTATTCTTTCTATATCTAAAAATAAAATAAATGTTCCTATACATGATGAGATTGAACAAAAGTTCAAAGTTCATAAACATTTTTTTTTCTGGCTACAGTCAAGATAAAAATAAATCACATCAAATTAATATAAATGGTACAAAGTAAAATAATAAATACATTTGTAACAAATAAATAAAATATACCCATTATGAAAAAATCATTGGAATTATGTATCACAAAAAAACAGGTATTCAATAATTATAAAAAAAATTATTATTAAATTATAATAAAAATATTTTTATGACAATAACATTCTAGTTTGGGTAGAAGACTGCTTTCAAGGCTGGCAGGTCAGTAATTTTACCAAACTACAGTATAGGGCAGGGGCGAAGCCACAGGGGGGGCTGGGGGGGGGGCTAAGCCCCCCCTGAAATTAAAAAAAAAAATTTTTTCCAACTAATTTTTTAAAAATATGCACTAAATTTGCAAAAAAATTGGTAAATCTTTGTCACGCGAAAGTTTAGCCCCCCCTGGTATTTGGTAAATATTTGTCACGCGAAAGTTTAGCCCCCCCTGGAAAAAATTTCTGGCTTCGCCCCTGGTATAGGGTACATGTGTCAAGTATTTTTAGAACAATAAAAAAACTTCTGCCGTTACTAGGAATGCAGCTTATCTCAAAGCAATATTATTCAAAGTGATGCGTGTCATTTTGGGGACATTTGTAAGATTGTCAGTAATATAACAATTAACATTAAAAACATATTTATTACTTTCCTTTTTGAAAATAAAAAAAATAAGACCCATAAAGCATTAATGTTGATTTGTTTAAAACATATTACCAATGCAAGTCAAGCATTATACCCTGTTAGACATGGCTCACCAATCCTTTGAGTCTAGTCCCACCCGCATCCCCGCAGAGCGGGTATGGGCTGTTTTTTTGTTTACAAATTCTCTGTATTAATACTATAATTAAATTTAGAGAATTTTTGGCCTGTATAGTTGTATCATTAAGGCCCAACAATGAGAAAGTGTTGCCCACCCTTCTATTAAACTATACAAAACTTTCATGTTATTTCAAATACTTCTCTGATTAAAACACTTTCATATCAAACAAAAACAAAAGAAAATGCCACAAATAGAATCATTAAATCAGACAGCTCGGGTTTTTTTAAAGCTTTAGCTTCTTGTATTCTGGGAAACTTAAAAAATATTTTATTATGCAGTCTTCTGTATTTCACCTGTTTCTCGTACAGCAATAAGGCTGAGAAAGACTTGACAGAACGCAGTAAAAAGAAAAACAACACAACTCCGAATATATAATCTTTCTTCATGCAGAGAGATTATGTCACAAAAACAAATAATTTTACATTTGGTCAAAGTAAAACATCTGGCTTCAGCGTGTCTGATTGTTGTAACCAAGGTCCTGAGTTCAAGTCCAGGAAAAAATACCAAAATTTGTACCTAAGATCAGTGGGTGCAACTGAGTCTACCCATCTCTGATGGCCGCCTGGCATTATTTGGGATAACTCTATTTTCATTTCATATCACAATAGCCTTTAAAAACAAAAAACATGATCAGATGGAATGTACAAATGTAACAATGTTGCAACATAATTACCAATGGCTGATGCTGATTAGCATAAAAAGACAAGAACATGAAGCACTACTACAAAAGCTTCATTCTCTATGACCTCTAACCTCTTAGAAAAACTAAGAATACAAAACTATCTGAAAGAGTAATGAAATTTCATATAATGTAAGAATTTCTAGAGCAATGTAAAATAATTGTGGATTTTGTCATATTTTCATTTCTACTTTTTTTAAAGATATTTTGCTCATACTAAAGTTATATTGTTTGGCATGATTAAATATGGTATGTTTCGGTGACACATAAGGGGTGAATGATACACTTTTAAAACTTCATAAATTAAATACCGTACCTGCTTCTTTACAAAATAGAAATTTGGAAATTGTTTTATAACATGTTAACAAGTATAAAAAGTAACTACCATGCTCGTTTCACATTATGATAAATTCATCATACACATAAAAAATTACAGAGGGAACTGCCCTTAAACACTGTACTTATAAAACAGGATTTTGTGGTTTGAGATTTGTTACAATTATAAACTCTGGCAGCAACTGTTTTACTTTTCCCTGTTAATTTCTTCATCACTGTTGCCCTGAGAATGAGAAAGGTGGCTGAAGTCTGGCTCTTTAAATTACAGCTTGTAATCGTTCAATGGCAGCTTCTTGTTCTGTACTATGCACTGATAGATGTATTCTTCTCTGACTATCGGAACCTGCAAAATTAAACAGTTTGTTATAATGTTGATTTACATGGGCAGCTATGTATCTAAAATATCTTAATACCTGATTTTCTTTTTTTTTATACATCTAAATAAAAAGTTACACAATAATATAAAATAGACTAATTAAAAATAATATTTAATATAAAAATATACTTAGCAAAGATAACAGTCAAACATTAGAAGCTTATAGTTACATACTTGATTAAACAACTACTAAAAACAAAGTTTTTTGTATAAATCCATTACATCATACATGCAATTTCGTTATGCATTACCCTGTTCTGAAGACATACACAAAGAAAAAAAACACTTATTTAATAGATCAATAAAAAGAATTCATTATTTATTAATTTCAAACATAGGGGGAAAATATATGTCATTCATGCGCATTCAATAAAGATTTCAAAATATGCACCATAGAGTGAAAGAAAAAATGGCTAAAGCTGATTTTGTGGGGTTGCGGTGAGGGGAATGTGACTGAAAATATGTAAGAATGTGTTGTCAAAAACTTCAGGTCTATATGCCAAGTTTCAGGATTGATAGGATGACAGAAAGAGGGACAATTAGCCTTCCAAAGGTCAGACTCCATGCCAGCCATAAAAACATACAATGTTTTATGAAGTTGATTTTAAGGAATTTAAAAATGGAAGAGAAAAAAGGGTAATTAAAAACAAAATAGTTAAAATAGGTGTTAAAATAGTAGAGGACTGTCAAGGGTCTGATAAAATATGAATCTTATTTCTCGGGACTAAAGTACAACATGAATTGACACTGCTTGACATGTAACAAATTTGAATATCGGCTGCCTACACATGTGAGAAATTCAACTTTTTCAATCCAGGCTACTAGATCTCAAAACTCTTTTGACAAAAACTGAGTGCAAATTAGAAGCTAAGTGCTATTTCCAATATTGATGTTCATATTCTAAAAAAGTATTATTCTCACAATAATTGTCCTTCATGCTAGATCTATAACCTAATACAAAGTTCTTACATTTTGTTTTTTAGCCTCCAAAACAACTTTTGATGCTCCAGTGCTGAGATCTGCTGTTGTAACCAGCACATCCACCTTGCCTTTAACAGCTGCAAAAAGAAATATTTCAGAAAATTAGAATAGTAAATGAAATGAAACATTCTTTTTAAAATTGTTCAATAGTAAAACTTTAAACTTCTTAGCTAGTAACAAAAATACATATATATATCAATAAGTCCCTTATATATTTAATTATATATCTATATCTATCTATTTATATATAGTATAGATACATAGGAACTAATTAAAAAAATACATATATATATCAATAAGTCCCTTATATATTTAATTATATATATATATCTATTTATATATAGTATAGATATATAGGAACTAATTAAAAAAAGAAACCCTTTCAGACCCTAATAAGGATACATGGCAGGTGAAGCCATTTTCACAACTACTGTCAGGTACCCATCATAGCTTGATATGGCAATCAGAGACCCATGCTCCTGGACCACCATATCCCATGTCTAACCTAGAAGATCTTCCACTAAAAGCCTTGCGTTACAAAAAATAAAATAACTTTTATGAGAGTTACCTTTCTTGCCACCATGACTACATACTAATTTATACAGTGTTGCTTGGTTGTCAGCCATTTTCCCAAAGAGAGTAAATGTCATCCCGTTGAAAACTCTAAAAAAGAAGGCAACACAAAATAAAAATATTTGTGTGTTCTATTTGTGAATTAAATTATGGTTCTTTGTGTTATGTTAAAACAGTGGTTGTTTTGAATACCATTTAACCCTTACAGTCCCGGGCGCGTATATAGCGGAACTGAAGGCAGCATAGATAGAAGTAGGTCGGTACAGGAAGGGTTAAAACAATAATTTTAAAGTTGTCGACAATGTAGACAAAAAACAACAACTAAGATATTGTGATTGCTTGTAATATTAGGAAAGAAACATTACATTAAAAAAATAATTACTTGCTTAATTTAGCATTGGCAGCTTCCTTGTACAAACTTACAGCAGGGCTCTAAGAAAATGATAGAAAAAAATACATTCTTAACTGATATGCTAAGCTTACTCAATTTTGAGTCTCTGAACAGTCAAATTGTATTATAATTTCTCTCAAAGTTCATTTCCAATGTACATTGTTGGTTGTCTATTGTTTCGGGTCAGAATTAGTTGTGCCATTTTAATCCCTGTGTTCCAAGGGGGCAGTGGGGGTTTTGATCCACAGGGGGGGGGGCTTGAATAATGGGTTGGGCAAAGTGTCCTAGAAGAGCTTTAGCTTGCTTTCTTTGTGGATTCTTGATAAACAAGAAATTTTTACCTCATAAGCAAGGATGAATCCATGTGATATCTCATTCTTTCCCCTTCAAGTGGCTCAACAAAAGGGCTGCCTGAATTAGCCAGGAAAGAAACCAAACCTTACATCATTTTTAATACTTCATCACTGTCATTTCACAATCAGTCAGTTTTTTTTAGAAAACTAAAAAAACTAAATAAAATTGCTATTACTTCTGTTATGTCCCTTTGGTACATTTAGTAAAGAAAAAATTTGTTTTCTAATTGGTTTAAGATATTGGCGATTGGTCATATAATAGAAGACTGTGTAAATATACATTTCAACTCTTAGCTCAAAACCCCCCAAAAATGACTTAGGCGATTGTGAAATGACCGTGACCACTTATTGAACCATGGGATAGCACAGAAACATAAGTCTTCTACGTAGAAGGAGTGTCATAACATGGAAGATAACATGATAATTTCTTTTAAATTTGTATTAGACATCTGCTCATCTATTAATTATATACTGAACTGCAATTTTAATTTAACTATTGACAACCGCTCAAGATGGGCAAAAGTGGAGAAATTTGACTGCTGAGGTGTCCATTCGCTCCCCCCAATGACCACATGGGATTGATGATGATGATGAACTGCAATTTATAAGCATCTTTGAAGGTTCCCTACCCGACTTTCTCGCTTCTTGGGTTTTCATGTATTCTATCCAGATGAACAAACAAATTTGTGTGATGCTTTTGCGTAAAAACAAAAATTGCAGTAGTTTTGTTGCTAAGCAACTTAAATGTTACACTCAGCAAAGGATATAGGACTTGTGGGCACAATTTCTTAAATATTGTCTCAAACAGCTGTAACCACAGAGCAAGGTTTGTCATATACATTTATTAAATTACTTAACACTTTATTATTTTGTTACTTTGTTAAAAGAGAGACCATATACTGACGTTGTAGGTAAATTCTCCACTGGCATTCCCAAAGTAAATGATGTAGCACGGCAATATGGCGTCTGTGTCGAAAATGACGACTTCCTTTTTACAAGGGGACATGTGAGAGTCGTATCCCTTCTGCAGTTTGGCTCCGTGAATAAGTCCTGTACACTCATACACCTGGAAGAGAAAAAGAGAAAATATATCACTGGGGCTAACCTTAACCCTCTCCAGCTCATCTCTCTTCTCAAGACTACATGGAGACTATAACTGCAATTTGCTTTTCATGGTTTGTAAGGGTCATGAAGCTTGCTCAAAGAATTTTTTTTACATTTTCTAATTCAGAATTTTTTCCCTAAAAATGCTCTATACTTACATTTGTTTCCTATAATTAATAAGATTTAATGGCCAGTTTATTGAACCTTACTTTTAACCCTTCCCCTACCGACCTACTTCTATCTATGCTGCCTTCAGTTCCGCTATATACGCGCCCGGGACTGTAAGGGTTAAGATATTATATTTCCAAAGGAAGAAGATATATAAAAGAAAAGTAAATGATTATAGTAAAACAGGACCTCACATTATTAGTTCACAATATCCTTTTTTTAATTGTTTAATTGTAACCAATGTTTTTACATTATTAAATTATTAGATACCTAAATAATTACTCGGCAGAGACATTGGCAAAGAAACGTGTTTTTTTTTTTAATTCTGTAAAAATATGATTTTTGATTCAAGTAATGTAAAAGTATTCCTTTCAGACCATTATGGCCTACGGCAGTGGTTCCCAAACTTTTTTAGGCCGCGCCCCCTTTTTACAGTTTATCATGCTTTGGCGACCCCCCCCCCCCCTCCATAAAAAAATTTAATTTAATAATTTCGTTTCTAGTTTATTGCTGCATTTTGCGACTGTTATGAATTGTAATTTAAATATCTAATATGCAGGATGTATTTTTATTGTTACAAATTGAACCTAATTAAAGCATAGCGATTAATCATTTTAAAAAAAAGAAGACATAAAAACAAATAAATGTAATTAAATATTGCAAGATACCGGTATAGGCTTAGGCCTATATTTCTAATTACAACACGAACGTCAGCTATTGTGATGGTTGACATTGCGTATTTCTCATCGGTTAAGAAATTCTTGGGACAGTCTTTGCAAGAGCACAACTAAGCAGTTCGACTCCAACAATAAGTCTTACTGTGTTTAGACTTGATAACCAATAAGGTGGAAAAGCATGTTTACTAAGATATGTTGTTGGAAATGGAAGAAAATGGCGCAACACAATCTCAGTCAAAATAGTTTATGCCTGCAAACATTTGATTCATAATTTTGTACCTGGCATTATAGAGAAATCAGTTCTCTATGCATCGTTGTTAATACGCTCAATGAACTTTGTGCTTTCTCAGGAACATCTTAAACTTTGAATGTGAATGGGCTTCTGGCAAGTACATAGATATGTAGTGTCAGGTAGATTTGGAAAGTATCATGAAATTTCGGCTGCAAGCATGTGAAAGTGTTATTTCACAGAATTTATCATCGTAATCATTTTGTCATGTTTTTCAAAGAAAGCAGATAAAGTAGACCAGGAGCGCATGAGAAAAAAAAGTGCCGGTTCGATCCCACTTTTCAACACTAGTCAAATCTAGATGATTTATTTGCATTAAATACGTTTATAGAAATCAGGAATCTTTTAAAAGGTATGTGGACCAGTTCATGAAACTGCCATAAGAATTACCATTAGAATGTAATCATATCATTCACAGCCTTACAAGCCTATTCACAAACTTTAATCAAATACAGTTTTTAATTTAAATTAATGTAACTTTCCTTAAACTTCAGCATTGATCTTACAAATAATATTACAAAGATAAACTCTTATGGGCCCCGGCGCAGCGCAATAACTACATTCACACACACACAAACACACGCCCTCTTCGTGGGGCCTGAAGTAGACAGCATATACATTTTATTTTCATCAAATTTTTTTATGCAAAAGCTAAATTTCATTTGGAATGATCTTTTTAGATAAATTAAGGCATGTTATATTTTCCTCCTTGCAGTGATACATTCAACTCATTCAAGACGACAAAATGTCAACCAAGTAAGTTATTGTCTGCAGTTCACTTTTATCGCCGAAAAGTGGTTCAAAGAGCAGTCTTGATTTCTGATAAAAAATATATTAAAAAAAACTAGTTCACCTTGAAGCTGAAAAAAACAAGTTTTAATTTCTCTCGACAATCATCTCACAAGTGTGAAATAGTTAGCATTGTTCGGAGCATCATACTAGTTGCACAATGGCGAAAACAGTCGACTGTTTAAAGATCTTGTTTTTACAAAAGGACACAACTTATGACGCTTTATATTACTTCTTTTAACTGGTGCGACAATGTCTTTGTTGCTAATATTTGTCCATATATCATAAAGTGAGCTCCGATTACTTTTGGTCACTAATTATTTTGAAATCCAGGCCAAACGAAATATACACTAAATTCCAAAATATTCATGAAGTGTCGGTCGTTTTATCGCCAATTCTACTGCTTTTAACACAATGGCTGCTTTTAACAGAGAAGAGGCTTTTTAACACAACTCTCTACACACGTGTTACTGGTCCGCATACGTGCATTATGGTGCCGACCTTTTCACATAGGCCTACACCTATATTGATGTCATTATGACAGGTAACCTACACGTAGTATGCGGATGTATCTGTATGTAGGTGGACTCGCTTGGAGACGGTACGATGAACTGTGTTTCGGCTCCTAAGACCATCCAAAACATACGTTTTTCAAAGGTCTTTGGCGACCCCCGCGAAATGGTCATTCGACCCCCAAGAGGGTCGCGCCCCCCAGTTTGGGAACCGCTGGCCTAAGGGATAAGTTTCTGAGGCCATGGCATACAAGGGGATTGTGAGGCCAGCCTTTACTGATCCTCAACTACTGTCAGATATATATCATTTATTTGAAATGTGCTTCGTTTATAAGCATGTTCAAACATAATAAAGCGCCACCACAAGAAGACTTAAAGAAGTCTATAGAAGAGATCAGTATGTAACAGGGTAACTCAGAACTTACTTTTCCAGGTAGGATTTGACACAGCATGAGCTCAGAACAACCAGAGATGTAGGCCATAGAGTATTTGGTGAACTCACTGAAGTAGACTCCAGCGCCATACCAACCAGAATCTGTCTTGTGCTTAAACCCTTTGTCTCCTACAGGAATTATACGGGAAGGCCAATGGATATAGTTATTCATTGAAGAAAATTTAACTGTGAACTGAAGAGAAGACAAAAAAAGCTGGTCTTTCAGTCCTGTTTGAGCTGAACGGCCAGCAAAGCAGTGTTCACACGATTTCGTGGTAACACAAAAACAAGGGGATAGTGTGGTCAGCACAATGCCCTGCCGCTTTTACTTTTTTCCCGTTTAATGCCAGGTACCCATCAGAGCTGGGTAGACTAAGGGACACCAGCCAGACTCAGGGAAAAAAATCTTGATTATGATTTGAACCCAAGACCTTCAGTTTGGAGATCCAATTGTGCTGCCTCTATACCACCAAGCCCCTGAAGATATAGCATGACAAGCATACATTACTAAAAAAATCCTTTTGTATTAAACTTAAATTTAGTAAATCAAAGTTAAAGTATATTTTTAAGAAAGGAGAAAAAAAAGTCAGCCAATTAATTAATGAAATTAATTATGGCAACATTCAAACGGCCCGAACTGACATGGCTCATGTGTTGCATGTCATGTGTTGCGGCACCATAACCTGCCAAAACAATCCTCCAGGGCACGGTAGAAGGTGGACATCGGAGGTGGACATTTCGTGGTAACACAAAAACAAGGGGATAGTGTGGTCAGCACAATGCCCTGCCGCTTTTACTTTTTCCCCGTTTAATGCCAGGTACCCATCAGAGCTGGGTAGACTAAGGGACACCAGCCAGACTCAGGGAAAAAAATCTTGATTATGATTTGAACCCAAGACCTTCAGTTTGGAGATCCAATTGTGCTGCCTCTATACCACCAAGCCCCTGAAGATATAGCATGACAAGCATACATTACTAAAAAATCCTTTTGTATTAAACTTAAATTTAGTAAAGCAAAGTTAAAGTATATTTTTAAGAATGGAGAAAAAAAAGTCTGCCAATTAATTAATGAAATTAATTATGGCAACATTCAAACAACCTGAACTGACATGGCTCATGTGTTGCATGTCATGTGTTGCGGCACCAAAACCTGACAAAACAATCCTCCAGGGCACGGTAGAAGGTGGACATTGGAGAGGCTGTCAGCAGAGATGCTGGTTTGACAAAGTAAATTTTTGGACAGGGGTGCTGTTGACTCAACTATTGACAACCGCTCAAGATAGGCAAAAGGGGAGAAAGTTGACTGCTGAAGTGTCCATTCGCTCCCCCACAACGACCACAGCACCCATGGGATTGATGATGATGAAATAAATGTTAAAGTAATACAGTAACATCATAATGAAATAAAACCATAAATTTATATATATAGAGAGAAAAATGCTTTTGGGTTATTATAACAACAGAAACACCCATGCCAGTGACTAGAGATGATCAAATGGGTGATGTCTTGCATTCATTGTTATAATTGAAACGAGGTCTCTGACTGGATTCAGAGCTGGGACTATTCATGCCTCATAGTCATAGTTAAACCCTTTACAATATAAGAAAAAACTATTAAAAAGTTTAGACAGACTATTGAATTGCTAACCCATAGAACTAACTATCGGAGATTACAAACAGACTTTACCTGGAGCTTTGAATCCATTTTCACAAATGGGCCTGATGTTTTTCTGGTCTGTGCCATGAAAGCCGAGAATGGGATATGAAGAGGATTCTCCTCTTGTCTTCTTTAACTTATCCTGACACTCTCTGTTACAATTACATCAATTAACGTAATTATTTTTTTTACAAAACCAATACTTCAAGTTATATTGTTCAAATATATATATATATTACTATTTCCTTCATGCCTTTCAGCACCATAAATTAAAAAACACAAAAAGACCACAACAACAACCAAAATAAATCAACTTGCATTCTAGTTTAAAAGCCTAATCTTTCCATTTTATTTTTACACAAAAAATTTTATTAGCCATAGAGATCTGCTATAATTATAATTATTCTGTTGATTTGAAGATCCAGGAAGATAAACAAACAATATGCAATACATATTAAAATATAGGAATGGTAAGATATTTAAAAAAATATGAATAGGCTGTCTATCTTTGATTTAAAAAAAAATTGGACTTAACAGTGTTGCAGAATATTATATCTCTTTGCATGCTTGAATACATACCGATTAAGATATGCAAATAAATTAAGAGAAATTGGTGCAAGGTCTCTAAAAGGTTTGCCAGTTTAAATTTTACAATTCTATTATTCTCAACAGTTAAATCTCATAGTGTACAGCTAGTAAACTTTTTAATGGTATTAAAGGTTCTCATTAAATTTGGCGGTTGTTGTTTTTTCTCATTCTAAAGATAGAGATTTTTTACTATTTGCATCCAAACAGTTTGCTTAAAAAAGACAAACCCTCAGAAGAAAACCAAGATGAAATACACAGTGGGAATGGGTTTAACCTGATACTTCTTGCTACCTTTCTTTCATTCAATATTTTTCTTTTGATAATTAAACCTTAAACAAACGTCCACAGATGAACATGAAGTGATTAACTCACCGAAATCTCTTGACAACCTCAGGGGACACAATATAATCAACTTTCAAGACACGTATGCTGTAATCAAAACACACAAACAAAAATAAGTGATTAAAAACACAAAAAACAATAGAAAACAATTTTTACTCTAAATATGAAAACAATCAGTCAATTTATCTTAGATGTGAATGTCAGGACAGCTTTAGAATAACACTAAGGAGATTGTTGAATACCTTGCCGAAGCATCTCCTGTTAGGAGGCGGTAGAACTGGGACTCGGCCAATCGGAAGTGAATCTGGCTGGCAGAGCCTTCTTTGTAAGCTCGTTCAGGATACAGAGAAAAGTAGGTCGTGACATCTTTGGTCAGGGCTTCATCTTCTCCTTCCAGCTTGAGTAAGCCTTTGTTCAACTAACAAAGACAGATGGTGGATTAAAAAAAGCTACTTTAAAAATTGGGAATGATATAGAATATTTCTAAATTTGAATTTGTTAAAAGAATCTGCATGATGAGGACTAAATCCATGTCTCATCATAAATAATGCCTAGGAATTGACATTTCACTTATGCCAGCATTAAACGAAAAAGGAAGTTTCATTAGAATAATTTACTTTATGGCTCATGCTCCTCCCGATTGGGTCGACTAAACAAATCATGTATCTTCTAACTGATATACATCAATTGACTTAACTTGAACTTCATCGAACTGATTTACCCAATAAGGCAGACAACTGACTAATTTAGTGGACAACCCATACATCATTAACTCAAATTACTTAAATGTTTTACACATCTTTCTTTCACTTTGATAAACTGTATCAGAAAAAATCTTTAAAAAAATAAAGAATTTAACATTCACCTGTTTCTGGAGTTGATTCAGCTCTCTATCTTTATCAGCCACAATTTTCTTTGCTTTCTCCAGCTCCTGCTGTAGACGAAGCTTCTCTTCTATGGCCTTCTGGATTAGCTCTTTACGCTCTGCTTCTGTCATCTGGGAAAACTTTTTCACCAGTGACATCCCTTTGCTTAAAAGTATGCTGTCTGGGTTGTCTTTCATTGTTACCTTTTGTTAATTACAAAATAAAAATAGGATAAAAAGGGAATAATCTGCATGCCTGCTGGTAAAAGGACAAGATAATGGATAATACTCCAGTATCTACTCTTTTTTTAGTCTACTTTGTATACCTCAAGGGAGAAAAAGGAACATATTTTAAGACACTAAAAAAACAGCAAAATAGTCTACTTTACATTTTCAGGATTTCCATGTAGGGTTATAGAGTTTTACAAATTGCGCTCACACTTAATTAAGTTTAAAAGTGAGAAAAAAAAGCTTCCACAAGAAAACTCCAAAAAACAAACAAAGTTAACAAAAACTAAGGATAAATAATGTATTCTGAATTTCTAAGTGTAACAAAATCAAAACTATAACTTTTGTATTAATACAACTGTATGTCAATAGTGAACAACAAAAGAAAATGTAATATTAAACAGATAAAAAAACATAAACAGGTGATCACTAAAATTAGTCCTTTTTTTGCAAGATGCTCCTAAAGATCTGGAAGTATGTTAAACTTATTTAAACTGTGCTTTTTAACTGGCTGTTTAAGTAGCATTGTTGGCACTTCAGTACCGGTACACGGCAGGAGGAAATGGACACTGTCCTAAAAAGAAATAGTACCATTTCTGATTTCATTTAGTTACTTTTTTTACACCTTGCTCAAAGATAGTTGGTACTCAACTATCTACCTGTTCTAAAAGTGAAACTACATTAGTGAAAACTTTTAAAGAATCAATCCAGAATCTGTTGCTGAAATTCTTGATTTACAAATGAGAAACATGAAATAAGAAAGCTTAACGGACTAATTCAGCTTAAATGTCAACTTAACAGCAACGAAAGCAAACTTATGTATATTTACCATCTTCCTTGTATTAAAATGTAAAAAAATCCATGCTACCTAGCCACCAGAAGAATAGTGATATATATATATATGTGTGTTGTCTACAAAGATGTGATACTCGGAAAATTCTATCAAGCATGCAAATTTTGTTCTAAATAAAAAGCATTAACATCAAATGTGAAGCTACATGTCTTAACCCCTTAGTTACCATGGACGTTTCGTCAATGTCAAAACATTTAGAGAAATTGTAAAAATAAAAACATTGGGTAGCTTAAGGGTTAAATGATTTGTTTTCTTTTAGTTTCTAGGTTTTTAATTGATGTTTTAAAAGAATATAAACATACACACTTTTTCATCATCTGAATCTATGATATCAGTGTCACTGCCGCTTTTTGCTTTAGTGGGCCCAGAGGTCGGGTGAGAGTATTCTGCAAAGTGTAGCAAGTTTTTTCTATAGCAGCCAGCCCCGTATTTACATGGAGGCAGAGATGAGTCTGTCTCTGGTGCTTGTTTATCAGCTGCATCTGCCGCCACAGCAGGTTTTGCAGCCGGGATAGAATCTGAAGCAGCCCCTGAAACTTTGGAGTGAGTGAACTCTTCAAAGTGCTTAGGATTCTTGCGATAGCATTTTTCACCATAAGGGCATTCTGGTAGAGTAGAATTGTCTGGCTTTAGTTTTTTAGCAGGAGGTGCTTCATCTGCCATGTTTTATAAATTATCCTGTAGTACTATGCTCAGCTGAGAAAAATAAAAATAAATAAACTTTCAGTCTTCTCTGTATTTACAGTTTAATCAAAGCACTTTGTTATATTTAAAAAAAATAGTGTTTGCTTAAAACGTATTGAAAACAATGTATTCAAATGCCCAAAGCTGGCTTAAAGGTAAAAAAAAAATATAAAGTATCCCTGAAGCTATGTCATTCATACAAGGGGATTGTGTAGCCAGTACAGTGCCCGGTTGCCTTTACCTTGTCACAACTGATGTAGGGTAGGCTACCATGCAGAGATGGGTGGACCAAGCGACACCCACCAGACCCAGGATTAAATATTAGCCCTCACCAAGATTCGAGCGTGGGACTTTCTGTGCAACAACCAAAATATATATATATATATGTCTACTATAATAGTCTATAATAGTATAATCATAATCTTTATTTGGTTGAAAATACATTTCAATTTCAGTAGTCATTTTTCTAATAAAATTTAAATTGAAAATGCACATTTTAAATTATGTTTGATATCTAAAATCTAAAAATATTCTTGCAATTATTGAATTAAAATGAGTAATTTGTATTTGTCGTGATCTATTTATTTCCTATGCCTATGACTCTGACTCTGGAGCCTCCTAGGCTATTCGGCTATTGACTCTTATTGAGTCCTATACTAATAATACTATGAGTATGAGTAACTATGCCATAATTATTCATTTGAATGGAAAGATTACCTGAGACTGAGAATGTAAACACACATCTTATATTATAATACATTACAGACGCTCCTTCTATAAAGAAGATTATTGTACATACCTTTCCTCACGCCACTAATGCATATATATACTATATAGTAAATAAGGCAGTATGCCTATACTTCAGTATAGTATTGGCCTGTAGTGCCTGTAGTTTGGGACATACCATCACAACATTGAACATTCCTTTTCTTTTTTTTTTCTTTTCCATGGAACGAATATTAAACTTTTGATTCTAAAGAAGTCAGTCTATTCTTAGATAAATTTCCGCGAAGCATTGACTGTAGCGTAGGGAAAATATATTTTTAATACAAATTAAATAAGAAATATTTATAAGTTGTAATAAAAATATTATATTTATTCCAAGTCTCTTGTATGCAACAAGGGGCCGTCCATAAATGAAGCCTTTCACGTAGTGGAGAGAGGGGGGGGGGGTCAAATATTTGTGCCGGTCTGACGGGCCTGTGACGAGGGGAAGAGCAGGGGGTGTTTAAATATTAGACGTCACATATAAAAGAAATGTGCATCTTCTGTTCACTTTAAGTAGTTTCACAGTGAAATGTTCACTTTAATTAGTTTCACTTTCTTAACTACAGTAATTAATAAATTGTTTATTGCATTTGCCTACTTCATTCTTCAATAGTAGGGCAGGGTATGCCTATAACGATGACAATGAAAGTGAATTGAAACAAGCTAAATTTTAATTATTTTTTTGGATCGAGTGGGTTGGGGTGGGAGGGTAGGTGCAGAGCTTGGAAAATTAAGTTTTGGAAGGGAGGTCTCACTTTTGCTTCTCCTGCACTGTTTGTCATGAAACAGTAGGCTAAATACTTTACTGAGAGCAGTG
The DNA here is from genome assembly GCA_949126835.1 of Anisus vortex. Classification (NCBI taxonomy): domain Eukaryota; kingdom Metazoa; phylum Mollusca; class Gastropoda; family Planorbidae; genus Anisus; species Anisus vortex. The sequence continues at coordinate 9,477,477 of OX421504.1, read as the reverse complement.
TGATATATATATATATATTATAATATATAGTGGGGGAGCTTGTAGGCCTACGTACGTAGGTGATGGGCTTTGCCCTATACAGTCTTTGCTCAAGTAACTCATCAGAGTGCAAGATGATACTTAAATTACTGATATTGATATGCGTATGAAATAATAAACTTCTTATTTGGAACATCATCAAATTATAAGAAAAGATCCAGGTCAATAAATTTATTTTGTCGGCAATATTGAAAAATAAAAAAGCGAAATATATTTTAGGCCAGAAATAATTTTCTACTGTCAAACAAAAATTACTTCCGGCATTGATTAGAGAAGAAAAAAAAAGTAAACAACAACATTTTGTTACGAATCAGCTAAATTACTTGTTAAAGACGACAGTTTTAATACAATGGGAAAGAAGCAGCATCAAAAGGATAAGCTGTAAGCTGCACGTTTTAATTAATGAAGACTGAGATTCAGTGAAACTGAAGATTTATTAAATTATATTTATATGACTAGAGTTATAGTTATATAAGTTATATGTAATATATATATGTAGAATTGTAGGCCTAGAATCCTAGAACTAGAATTTAGTTTTAGTTTAGGCACTTTAGCCAATTTAACTTTAACCTAATTTTAATTTATTATTATTTAAGTCTGAAGTATTGAATAAATATATAAGATCTTAGTCTTAGTCTGTCTTAGAGATGTTAAGTCTTAAGATCGAATATAATTATAATTCATTAAAATAATTTAATTATTAAATTAATAATTAATAGGCTAAATAGGCCTAATAAAATAATTAGGCTATGAATCTATCATTAATAAAAATTAATAATTAGGCTAATAAAAGTTTATAAGCTTAATTTAGGTTAGGGCTGTCAGAAAATTATGATCATTGTCCGTCTTTGGTTTTAAAACTGGTAGTGATGGGCCTAATTGGTTCATTGGTAGGCCTAAACTATGATTCACGATTTTATTGATTTGTGAGGCATTTATTCAAATCTTTTAGCATTTTATGCAAACTACTTGAAATGGACATTGTGCTGCTCCCCTTGTGCGACTGTTAAATGATAATTGGACATTATCGTTTTTTAAAGCAATTATTGGCTTTGTTAGAAAAGTATCTTTTTAGTCAATTTTATTAATTCTGAAGGAAATATTTATAAACAACAAGGGGGATTGCACAGATGAAATATCTTGCTATAAATCCTGATTATTGCTTTCAACATATGAACAGCACCATTTTGCAAAGGAGGAGATTATTCTAAAGATCAGTTCAAGGTGCCTGTCTATGATTGATAAAATCCTCCAAGATCATGCACACCCGCTTCATTATAGCTACATAATATCTAGTCGAAGTGGTCGGCTTCTTTCAATAAGAGCAAGAACAGAGAGATTTAGGAACTCTTTGTTCCACTGTCAGTGAGACTCTTTCAAAAGAATCATCTTTCAGCCAGGAAATACAATGGCTCAATAGCTGACTCCTAAATAATAGGCCTACTTTTTTTCTTGTATGATAAATGGTATGATAGTATGCGTGAATGTCTATTGAGTTTGAGTACAAATGGTTCTTTAATATTGTTTTAGGTATGCTGAAAGACGGAATTTATGTAATCAAGTCAATTTTCCATTCATTTGGATCAATAAAGCAATCTTATCTTATCAGTTAAAAAAAACAGAAAGTCAATGAGTCAATGTAATATCGGACTTCTCCATAGACCTATAATATATTTAATAAAGCTTTTAATTTGTCTATAGCTTCAACATTTCTTTTTAACTTTTACTATTTGCTATGCACAGATATTTAACCACAAATGAATGGAAGCATGAATGGGGCGGGTACAAAGGCATTCAGAACACTGGAGAAAATGTGAAGTTTCGCAGACTGCCATTTTACTGCTGCAGGTAATCATATTCTCTGTACATTTAGGTTTTTAAGAATTACTGTATAAATAAAATATTTATACCGTAATTGAACTTGATTTTTCATGACAAAAATACAAACCAACACAAAAAAACTTTTGTTTTATTCTTTTAATTTGTCTGTACAATTTGAAAATGAAAAGAAAAAAAGATACTTTTAAATTGCCCCATATTTAGCTCAAATGCAATTTTGTATACTCCTTTATAATGTTTCATTTACATTTCTCTTTTTCCAGTATTTCACTTCAGCCTTTTGAGAATCCGCTGTGCACAAATGAAGGCGTCATTTTTGATTTGATGTGAGTGAAGAAAAGACACAACAAATATTACATTTTTGATTGTGTTTATGTTTTAATGAAAAGTATTAAACTATTTTTAAACTGTTTGAATATTTTATCATCATTATCAAGAGATGTTACATTTTCTTCACACATTTTTGTTAACCCTCATAAGTTTTTAGTATACCGTATATACTCGCGTATAAGTCGCACTTTTTTTACCGAAAATTTCGACAAAAAGTAGGGGTGCGACTTATACACCCGACACTGTTTTTAAAAAGTTCGAAAAACATCACTACTCTGTCATAAAGTTTCTTACATAACCCGTATAGTTAATTGTAGTGATGTAGAATTACTAGGATATGCCTAGGCCGACATTTTACATTTAGAAAACTTTCGTCTGTGTAAATATTACTATCTATATGTAACTGAAATTGAAATGGACAAATATTTTAGTTTTTTCTGACACCCACCCTCTTTTCTTTTGAACTTTTGGGCCGATTGTATATTGCCGAAACGTAGCGTAAGTTTAAAGGCGGCATTTTTTTGGTAGGCTTATTGAACGCAAATTACAGTTTGGAAAGAATCGTAGATGTATGAAAACCTGTCTATGTAGGTAGGCCAATAAGCGTAAGATGCGTTTTATTTAGTATTTAAGGTCTAGGCTTATAGGCTATAGCCTACTAATAAGGCAGTGTTGATCATTCCGATAAGACCGCCCCAGGTCTAGGCGATGTTTCCAAAAGTACAATCGGCAGATGGACGCTTGCAATGTCAATAGTGTGTTTTATTTTTGATTAGTTGCATGTAAGAGTTGAAAAAAAAACACTGCTTATTATTTGTCGATCGCGCAGATGCACTTGAAATCATTACAAACAATGTTAATGGTAATTAGGACACATGTATAGCGCGTCATAAATGCCGGCGCCTCCCAGTCTGCAGTCTAGGCGACATTGAGTCTAATGACGTACTTCAAAGACTTTTTTATGTGTAGGATAGGAACTTGTGTAGGGAAAGACTTAGATGAAAAAAACCCATACCTTACTTTCCCATCTCATTAATGTCTGTAGGCCTATTGATCGGTTGTTTAAAATAAATGAAGCCCTGCCTGTATTCGATTATGTTTGCCTTATGCACGATTAAAATCATTTTTTAAGGAAAGTTTCCAAACTAAGGTGAATATTTAGTAACTTTTATGTTTAAAAGTTATGCATTTTTGAGATATTAAAAGGCAGTATAACCCGGGAAGTCGGGGTGCGACTTATGCGCGGGTCAATGACAACATATAAGAAAAAAAAACTTAAACTAGGGGTGCGACTTATACACCGGTGCGACTTATACGCGAGTATATACGGTATATGTATTATTAAAATGTAAAATCATCTTCCTTTTTATAGCATAGAATAGAAACTTTCTTTTCATTGATAATTTAAACATTATAATTTTTTTTAATACGCCTGTTTTGTAAAATTTCTAATATGCTGCATTTAGAACTATCGTCTTATCTTTTATTTCAGGAGCATAATACCATTCTTGAAAAAGTATGGTGTTAATCCAGCAAATGGGGAGGTAATCAAAACATTTGTATTTTATATTTATAATAGCAAGATTGTATTTTAGCAGGGGAGTTAATGTTAGCACACACATCAAGAGAGGCGTAAAATAAAAGTAGTTTAAGCACAGAGGATACAAGGCCTGTGTTGGCACAAGCAGGCCTCCATAGATACGCTCTGTAATTAGTCAGGAAGCCTTTTTTTTTTTTTAAGTTGACATCTTATTAAAAAAACTTTAGTTTCTCTTAATATTTTGATGGAATAGAAAATAAAGCACAAAAGAACATTTTTTATAAAAGAACAGCTTTATTTTTTTTGGTTATAAATAAGGGCTCAAAATTACTTGGCAAAAAAAAAAATTTTTGTTTTGTTTTGTTTAGAAAATCACAGCTAAAGATCTAGTCAAGCTGACATTTCACAAAAATTCTCAAGGGCAGTACCACTGTCCCATCACTTTCAAAGTGTTCAATGAAAATGCTCATATCGTAGCAGTGAAAACAACTGGCAATGTTTATTCTTATGAGGTAAGAACATTTACTATTAACTCTATATTCATGTATCTTTCTTTAGAGTAAGTATTGATTTCCGACCAAGTTTATCCATAAGGCAGGTGAAACAGCGCTCACAAGTTTCTGTGACCAAGGCATACAATGGGGATGTGTGGCCCGCACAATACCCAGCTTCCTTACCTATCCCCAATTGCTGTCACATTCTCAAACCTGAGACACCTTCCAGACCCAGGAATAAAACCTAGCCTATACCAGTGTTTGAACCCAGAACCTTCAGTATGCCTTCCATTGTTCCGCCACTAGGCCACTATGCCCCCATATACATTTGTTTTCTTGTTCTGGTCTGATTTCCTATTGCCCAAATTTTTTTTTTTCCAAATTTACTTGATTTCAAAGAAAGTATTTTTGTTTACCTTTGACTAAGAAAGCAAGGAAAATCACTCGTTCACTTTCCTGCACCGGTCATGCTACAACATTTTTCAGCCTCCCCTTGCAATCTGTTCCTCAGTGCATTCCTTAACTATGCATCAAAGAAACTAAATTAGAATAATTTATTAATCATTCAATTAAACATTTTACTATGCCAACATATAAAGCACATATTTAAGTATCAGTGTAATAGGATTTGTTTTTTTTTCATTCCTGCAGTGCTGCGACAGACCCCCTTCCCATGCTGCCCCCACTGCTTATCAGTCTTGGAAGGAAACTTAACTTTTTAAAGTCTTTTAAAATTTTGGTACTGTTATTAGATACGTGGCACGATGGCCAAGTGGCAGCGCGTTTGACTGGTGATCCAAAGGTTCTGGGTTCTTTCCTGGTGCAGGCTAGGATTTTTTCCTGGGACTTGAGGGTGTTCTTGAGACTACCCAGCTCTGATGGGTACCTGACACTAGTTGGGGTAAAGTAAAGGTGGCTGGGCATTGTGCTTGCCACACATCCCATCGTATGCCATGGCCACAGAAACTGGTGAATGCTGCTTCACCAGCCCTATGATCAGTTTGGTCCGAAGGGTACTTTACTTACTGTTATTAGAAAGGTATAGTTATATGGATATTGTTACTTCTTACCTGGCAGGCTGTGGAGAGACTGAATATCAAAACTGGATATTGGAAAGATCTTCTAACAGATGAACCGATTACTAGGAAGGATATTATCACAATACAGGTAGATACAAGTTAAATATAGTGATGCTAGGAAGGATATTGTCACAATACAGGTAGAAAATAGTTAAATATAATAGATGAGCTGTGATAATGTTTTGTCCTGGTCTGCTTGGCTACAGAGAAGTACACGAGTAAGATTAGAAAAAAACAATTTTAGAATTTAAGACATAGCTGAAAAATAAAATCTGGCACATTGAGTTGTCTAACATTAGCCGGGTGATGGTGAAGGCTGCTGAGCATTGTATTGACCACACAATCCTTTTATAAAGCATGTGTACAGTGACAAGTAGGCTCAGTTTCAATAGCCCTATAATCAACATGATCATAAAGGTTACTTTTTTTTTACTACACAGTACAGATAAAGTGATGATTACAACAGATTTGTTTTTTGTCAGTCAGTTGAGTTGTTATTATATTTGGCCTGATTAAATGTGGTCAGGTAGCCATAGTTTGAAAAGCAGGGCTGGCTAACTCAGAGCTCACTAGCTAGTGTAGATTATGTCTGCAATGCGCTCTTAAATGCTCCAAGGTTTTATTTTGCTGCTATGGCCATATACCCCATATATTTTTGTTCCATGTACTGCAAGGCCTGCAAATGTCTTCATATCTTTCAGGACCCAACAAATGTTGAGAAATTTAACCTACAGTCTTTTTATCACATTAAAAAGAATCTCAAGCTTACAGATGATGGTAGGCCTACTGTTTGAAATTTATTTTCACTTTAAAGGCCATTGGCTAATTTCACTGTTACTTATAGCCCCCTGGTTTTAATTCATTGTTACGTATTGCCCTTTGCTTTAATTCACAGATGTTCTCTTCTTATACACACACACTAGCTAAATTAATTGACAATGTTTTGTATATTAAATGACTTTATTTTAAAACCCTACAATTTGAACCATTTGCAGATGATGCTAATCCTAAGGACAATGTCAGATTGTTGAACAATGAAGCCAAGTCCACTTTAGAAGAGCTGGAAAGAGATTATAAGCCATCTCTGTATTTGGTAGGAAAATACTTGTCATACACCATATCATGTTTTAAGAGTCTAGAGTCAAAATTTAGTTGTGCCTAAAAAAAGTAACATGACTTTCATTTCATTACACTGTCTCATCACCCAAATTCATATTTTATCCTAATTTCATACTTTTTTTTTTCTGAACGTTTTATAAAAATTTGAATGCATGTATTTGTTTTTTTTATGTCCAGGCCAAAAAAGAAGAAGAAAGTAAAAAAGCGGATAAGTTTAATGCTGTAAGTTGGCAACAATTATCTTTAAATAATTTATATAAAAAAGGTAGAAAATACTATTACTGTGCAAGTAAATTCTAAAATTGACATCTACTGACTTTTAATAACATCTGTGCACTTTAAATTATTTTGTCTCTGTATTTGAAGGCTCCTTATTCTACTGGTCAAGTGGCCGCCTCCTTCACATCCACAGCAATGGACAGGCATACAGAGTTTGTCGCAGGTGCGTACAAAATGTTGTGCTTGCGGCAGTCCATATTCTTTTTGCAGCTTTTAACCGAAAGCATTAAAACCATTGTTTAAAGGAGTGGATGCTATTTTAAAACAAGGCAAAAAATGAAAGTGGGAGGTGGGGGTTGTGGATTTGGCTACACCTTGTTATCAATGCCTGGCCTTTGTATTGCAGATCTCATCAGCGAGGATGTCCTCAGGTATGAAAGGGTAAAGAAGAAAGGCTACGTCAGACTGGTCACCAACCTCGGCACGCTGAGTTTAGAGCTACACTGTGATATGGTAGGGACTTTTTCTGTCTTAGTTTTTTTACACACTGGCTGTTGCATGAAACTTTAAACTTAAAACACTCTATAATTTACTTACAAACACCTTTGTTCTTATCTTTTGCTAAGTTACTCATACTTTTTTTTTTGTCAAAGGAAAAGGTAAAAAGAAAGTCAAACATCTTAAGATTTAAAAAAATATATCATTTTTCAATTTTGATTTTATTTCATTTACACATAAAGTGAGTTGCAAAAATACTTAAAATTTTCTAATTAAATTGTGTTGGCTATTTCTTTTTATTATTTTGTGTTTGTAGGTTCCAAAAACATGTGAAAATTTCATCAAACTCTGCCAGAATGGTTATTACAGGAACACAATATTCCACAGATCAATTCGGAATTTTATGGTGAGCAAGAATAATTATGAATTACCACAGACACAATGGTAAAAAAAAAAAGGTTTGCTCTACATTCAGTCAATGTGTATAAAACTTCTTAGAGATTTTAATATCAGCGTTGATCCTTTGTTACAATGTGTATAAAACTTCTTAGAGATTTTAATATCAGCATTGATCCTTTGTTACAATGACGGATTGCATATTTTATTTGATTGTTATTGGGAGAAAAACAACAACTTCCAATTCAAGTAAATCTCTCTTTGAGAGATGTAAAAACAAAGATTTGGTAGATTCAAAAGCAAAGGGATAAAAGGAGGAAATCAATCTAAATTTGTCACTTTCCTTTGTTTCTCACAATGTTATGGCATTTTTTCTTTTTTTATAAACAATATGCATATAAAAGCAATTTTTTTTTTGTGTAGCAGGGTTTCATTGAGAGGTGAGTGGATCAATGCAACAAGAAAATTCTCAGGATCCAAACCTGGACTTTCTTATGATACTTTGCCTATGTTGTCCCACCCCACACATGCTGTCCATGAATGTAGAAAAAAATATGAACTCACCCAAGTGACTTTCTGAATAAATTTTCAATTATAACTTGTTTGTTTGTTTGTCTGTTTGAGGATGTATGCTGCATTGGGTGGCCAACTTTTTCACGAGTGATCTGTCTGAAGTATCCCAAGCCACACCAATACTCTCTTACAGGTTGATCTCTGGGTCTATTTTTCCCATTATTATTTTGTTCCTGAAGTCCACCTTGGGGTGTGTGCTTTTTGCAATTCTCAGTACATGATCTGTCCAGTCACCCTTCTGCTTTTAATTATAAGTTGTGCTTTTTTTCTAATAATGTCTTCAGCTATTCTGTACTTGGCTATTTTTCCATGTTTTCACAACAGATTCAAGGTGGTGATCCAGAAGGAACAGGCACAGGTATGTAAAATAATATAACCCGACCTTTATTTTATTATTTTATTTTTTTTTAATTTTATTAAGTACCTTTATTTCGCTTTTTTTGAAAACTAAAGGCATGTCATGAATTAATTACCTATGATTTTTCCTGTGATTCAGGTGGTCAGTCCATATGGAACGCACCTTTCAAGGATGAGCTGAAGCCAAATTTGACTCACACCGGGCGTGGAATTTTGAGCATGGCCAACAGTGGCCCAAACACAAACAAGTCCCAGTTGTAAGTTAATACCCCTGCACACTGCAGAAGTTAATTATAATTAAGGTCCCACATTTGTATATTAGTCACATACTATAAATGTTTTATATGATGCTCCGCACCAGTAAATCTTGGTCCAGATCCAAAAGTTTAAAAAGATGTTTTATAAGCAGTAATAGACTGTAAATTAGAATTCATGGATGTTGGGGAAAGGGGGGGGGGTGGATGGGTTAAGACAGCCTTCATCAATATTGATCCCATGTTATGATGAAGAAGAAAACAACTAGACAGAAATGTTCAATAAATTATAATTATTTAACTTTAAAACCTTTTGATACCATTGACCTCATGTTCTGTACCCTAAACCAGGGGTCAGCAACCTATGGCACGTGTGCCAAATTTAGCACGCAGAGCGATTTTCAATTTTCGATGTTTCTGAATGACATAGCAACAAATTTCAGTGAGTTAAACGCATTTACAAGAACGGGGTCAAACAGCACTTGAACTGTTAGATCACTGGAATGGATTTCCTTATAACTTATATCTTGTGTGAAATCAATTTAAAAACATTTAACTATAATATGTACTTTCCTTTAATAAGGCATATATTAAGATATAATATAGTTGGACTTTTTAGTATATAGTTCAATGCACTCAAAGCGGAGTTTTCTAAACAAAGGCAAGACTTTCAAATTCATGGAATCATTTTTTCATACCATATCAAGCCTAACTGGCTTAGATGTAGATATTATTTTAAGTGGAGGGATATTGACGATTTTAAAACCCAGCCAGATGAATTTTAAACACCCAAAAACAATGGGCATCAAAATGCCAATTTACGTGAAAATCTGGAAGGAAAATGCTTAAGAAAGTCATCTGCTATTATCAACTGCCAGGCATTCATTCGCTCTACTTTCAGCTTTATATTCAACTTACACCTGTGAACAGTACTTATTGCACATGAAAGCTGTGTAAATCTTGTAACAAATACCATAATGCTAGAATTATATAAAGAAATAATAATTAGTCAGTAATAGTCAGTAATATTTGTTATATTACAAAACATAACTTGTTTGCCATCACTATTGAATCAAATTTAGATACTTTGTTTTGATTAAAGGGAGATAATTAACACGTTTTATTCATTTATTTCTAATATTATGTTTCTTAATTTTCTTTTATAAAAGACTAAATGGCCTACAACTTATAACTTTATAATGAACAAACTGTAAAAATTATTTTAAAATTATATAAATATTATGTGACTAAAACATTATAAATATGCATATTTCTCAAACATTACATTAACTATCCAGTTTGTATGATTACTAGAACACATGTGTGGGAAGCATTAGTCACCTCTTGCCCCCTATTTTCTCTAGAATTTCCTTTGCTATTGGCCTTGACCTTGCTACAGAGTAAAATTAATTGCCTTATAAAAAGTAATAAAACAAGTATAATAGAGCAGGTTGACATTTAGTTTAGGCTGTTGGCTTGCTGAAGAATTTAGAAATCCTAGTTTGGCACACCATTAGCAAAAGGTTGCAGACCCCTGCCCTAAACTATTGAATAACTCATATCGATGTCATAACTGATAAAAAAAAATTGAGAATATGCAAAGTCAACAAATACTATTTTGTAAAACATAGAGTAAATCACCCTTTGCGAACACCATAAGGCTAAAAATAGCACCCTACTTAGTTTTTGTGACCTAGTTTCTAAACCGTTAGACATAGGATAAAAACAAAAGTACCAAAAGATAGTACAACGTGGCTACTTGATTGATCATACATTAATGTATTGCTATGCAAGGTTAGGGTGTAGATTGCATTCTCAGACGACCATGTTTGCTGCTTCATAGTGAACACTTTTTCTTCATTAAACTTCACAGCGAACACTTTAATTTCAGAGCAAACTCTGAGCCAAAGTCATCAAATATTTATTATTTTGTTAATGTAAAGAACACTGGAGATGCCCATGCTATTGTATTGCCACGTGCATTTGTCTAGACTTTGACAGATCGTTTACATTTTTTAAATAATTTTTTTTCTACACCAATGAGTTTTATGGTGTAAAATCTAGATCTATTTATGAGTGAGCCAAGAAAACGTCTGCACCAACAGTAAACAGAAAGACAAGCTAGTGTTCCTATAGTCTACATGCACCGACAGTAAAGAGAAAGACAAGCTAGTGTTCCTATAGTCTACATGCACCTTTTGATAAATGCATGATATCTGTACTGTATTTTCAAACAAACAACATTGAAATTGAAGCCATTTCTAGTTCCATTAATGTAGTATCATGTATATGATATATGTAGTAGCTGCTATCAGAGCTTACTTCAATTACGTTTCTTGACCCTTCTCTTTTCAGTGTTTTTTTCTGCTCTTCTTCTCTCCCTAGTCTTGCTCTAAGTACAGCTCATCTAATAGTAGTAATCTAGTAATAATCCCTTTGAGGTGCAATTTCGAAAGTATTTTTGATACCCACTCCAACAGGAAAAAAAGTGTTCGCTATGAGGATCAGTCCTACGTTTTGCATACTTCATTGCGAACACCCCTTTAAAATGAACATTACTATAAATAAGTGTTGTAAATCATAACAGCATGTCCCTAAACTTTATCCTAGTGATAATCCGATAGCAAAGACATTTAAATGTAAAAAGGAAAGGAAAAGTAGTCTTTGACGCTCGCTTTCGTGGTAGACATGAATATAGAGAAACTTTGAAAGTTTTTTCGAGTGGTGTTCGCAACGTGCTGGTGTTTCCGATGAGGTGATTTACTCTAGGTAGTTAAAGACTCAAAAAAAACTTAGCTTCGTTAGCTTGGTGCTGTAAGAATAGTAACTAGCACTAACTCCCGAAATAAGGCCCTGCTCTACAAACCTGATTATCACAATCAATTGACTAAGATACTTATCTGGTCAAACTGGGAAACGTTGCAAGACACTGTATACTTTTTCTTGCATTCCAAACAATAAAAAAGTTGTTTCATTTGTTATTATCATTTGTTCCTTTGTTTTTATTTTCAGCTTTATAACATTTCGGTCATGTCGACATCTGGATGGCAAACATTCTGTGTTTGGAAGGTAAAGCTATTATTTATATAAACAGCAAACACTATACTATAAAATGAAAAGAAAAATTAGTAGAAGCTGTACAATTTTATTGTATATTATTTTGTATACTTTACATACATTATACATATGATTCAGCTCAGCGCAACAATCAGATAACAATAAAAATTCTTTTAATAATATTCATTTTTATAGGGTTGTAGGTGGACTGAAAACATTGGATGCAATGGAAGCTGTGGAGGTTGATAAAAAAGATAAGCCAAAGGTAAGTTTTTATAACCCATGGGCGAGTAAGCCAAAGGTAAGTTTTTATAACCCATGGGCGAGTCTGGGGTAGCAACCTTTGATTTTTTAAAGAAATTTTAAACTCCAGGGCTCTGGAGTGAGAAAAGCATCCTCTTTGGGGCAAGTAATACAGTGTTTACAATTTTCTGTTTCCACTGCATACAAGGGGATTGTGTGGCATGCACATTGCCTGGCCGCCTTTACTGTCCTCCAACTAAAAGTCAGGTACCCTTCAGACCTGGTAAGGTAAGACTTAGGGACACCCTCCACGCCAGGGAAAAATCCTAACCTTCACCAGGACTGGACCCCAGAAAACTTACAGTCTGGCAATCTGAGCGTGCTGCCGCCAGATTACCATGCTCCAGGACTCTGATGTTGGATGACTAATCCTAGCTCCCAGTTCAACAGGAGTCCTGGACCAAGTGTTTTAAGAGCTAAAGGAGCTTACCCCAGTGCCCAGTCTATGATCATCTTGGAACAGTTTGAATCTAGGGTAAATGAAATATTTTTCCAACAGCGAAATAATCACTTTCTTAGTGTACATTTTATACAGGTAGATCTACTTCAAAAATACATTTCATTTTCATATGTACAGAATTGTCAAACATAAAAACAACAATTATTGATTTAATGAGTGGATCAGTATATATGCTAATTTCTACAGAAAAAACTTATTAAGCAGGTTAATTGTTGTTTTGTTTATTCTTATTCCCAGATATTCTTCAAAGCTAAATTTGATATAGATATCTCAGTATTGAAATACATTTAGAACAATTTGGGATTTAGTTTTGGCTATGATACAAGTATTTTACTACAATTTTGTATTTTAAAAAGTGAATGAATTCTCGCCCTTATTGCTTAATATATTTTCTGAGCTAATTCACCATATTTCATATACAAATAGGACAATATATCGAAAGGAGAAGAATTTCCCATTTCTCTAATGGTTTTAAAAAGGAAATATTTAATTATAAGAAATACAGTAAATTTAAAGCTATCAATACAGCCTTGGGGTTTTCAGTACTTCTCATCTATAGCCTTTAAAACCTTTTTTTTTTTTAAATTTCATGCATTCAACTTCACACCATTTACTCTTAAATAAATCTAAATGTTATATATATCCTGCAAAACATTTTTTTTTATGTACACAAGCAAGCCATAAGTGGGTTTATATTGTACGTTATATATACATGTTTATATTAAAATATTGATCTCTTCATGAGTGGATACATGATACTGTCTGTGAACTATTCAACATTTCTTTTATTGAGAGTCAGTAGACAAAACATTTTAGTGTTCTAATTTCTGCTATAACTATAATAAATTTGATTTACAAAATTCTTCCGTCCTATTACAAATATTTTTATTCTCATCATTTTAACATAAACAAAAAGCACTTTAAATAACAGCTTGAATCAGTCCATACAGATTTCTTATGCACAAATAAATACACCTTCAGTTAAAAACATTGGTGCAGTCCATGCTCATATAAAAAGTTGATGCAATACATTCAAGGGAGGCTAGCAAAGACTGTATTTCAGAATGCATCTAGAACACAAAGAACATGGCCTTCAGCACTCTCTACCAGACTTCAAAAAAGTAGGCTCTGGTGGTATTAAATACCACTGTTGACAGATCAATTCTATAGGGGCCTTTTCTTGAAAACCACATTCTGATCCATCAATGATATTTTAAAATCCCTAAGCCACCATAACTGAAAATGAACAAGGTGAAGCAGTTTTAAAGAGCATTGCTTGTGAATTGTGGCACGCGTCAGTGAACAGCCTGGCTTGTCATTGTGTAATGATTTGAAGTGGCTGCCCTCGTCCCGTGAGAGACTTGATGACTTCAGCCGCTGATGGGGAAAACAGGGTGGAGCCATCCGTACCGTTGTCCTTCTCGTCAATAACGTGGGACACATAGTACGTGTTGCCATTTAAATTCTGATCACTGTCCTCTAGCCTCTTCTCCAGCAGTTTGAGCTCCATTTCTAGTTTTTTATTTTCCAGCTCCAGCTTCTTCGCCTCTAGCTCGAGTTTCCTGTTTTGGAGATCCAATCTCCTGCGCTTCAGGTCGAGCAATGCGTCGTTGGGTTTCATTTCACTGGCAGTGAGCAGCCGTTTTGTTGCGTTCCCTATGAGCCTTGGGGTGGGGTTTTCAGTGGACGTGGATGCTTTGACTGGGCTGTTTGCCCCGCCCTCATTCCCGTCATCATCTTCAAATATCTGACTCCCAATGCTGGCTGGATAAAAGAGATAACAAACAAATAATTGAGTCAAAATGAATTGTATTTATAAAGCATCAAACTACTATGCACACTTTACACTCATGGCAGCCGCCAGACATTATTTTATAAAGTACTGTTATTAATGTAATGTCAAACTTACATTGTCTTAATACTACCGGTACTTAATATAATTTAAGAGACTTTTGCCATACAATAAGTTTTATAAGTCTCAATTATTAAGTACGGTCGACTAATCTTTTGGTTCATGATTTAGTCATTTGTGTATTTTAAATGACCCCTTTCTCTTGACCTATACTGCTAACGCCCATGGTTACACCTATGATTGAATAAAATTGAACTAGCACTTACTTTCTATGTCCACCATCTGTCCACCTTCACCCTCCTCCAGTTTGGTCAGCGTGTAGTGGGAGGAATTGACCCTGGCCATTCTGAACATTTGCTGCTTGGGTACTTTCGTTTCCTCTCGGGCCTCCAGGGGATGATTGTGCTGCTCAAATAATTCATACACTACAAGATGGTGCAAATCTTCTGCAAGTCTTAGCAGTATTCTCATGGGGCATCCACGCCTCTTTGATCTGTAGAGAGGGGAAAACATCTATAGATCACACTCTTAAATCTATACAAAAGAAGCATTTATATTTTCTTTTTTATAGGGTTCTTACTCTAAAATTATTTTAAAATTCCCCAAACTTCAAAAACAATTCACAAACCAATATGTAGTCTACTGGTATGTGTAAATTAGCTTCATATTAACCCGTAATGTACAGTCATTGGCAGTCCAAATTGAACTATATAATAGAGGATTCTTTTCCCTATACTCAATTAAAAACAGCTGATGAATAATTTTCTATTTAAAAAAACACATCAGTTATGGACTTTTTAAATAAATATTTTTACATGGTTCAGTCCTTTTGAGTGAAATTCACAAACTTTGTCTAACTTGGGTACGCAAACTTGAAAATTCAATTCAATTTTTCCCCAACCCATAAGAACCCTGTAGGAACAATGCAGAAGACTTAGTTTAGGCACAAGTCAGAGAAATTAGTTTCTTACATATGATTGGGTTTTTCTTTTCCTTTGGAGCGATATTCTCCATGATATTCACAAGCGTAGGCCAGTCGATAGTAAACAATGTCCTTGTTGACCACGTCCATCAGCTTGGGCATTGTCTTTGCTATTCTCCCAAGCAGTTTCGAGTCCTTCACTATCAACTGGACGTTATTGGCTTTTTGATAGCGGTCAACAGCATCTTTCAAACTGTCGAAGGAGGAGAATTTTTCACCGAGTGCTATTTCAGGCATTGTGGTATGTCTTGATTAACAGTATTCTGAAAAATAGCACCAAACATACTTAATAAGTTCATTTTCTCTTTTTTTAATTCACTATTTAAAAAAATGCTTGTTTGCTACAAAAAGGGACTACAAGTTGTGTTTTTTAAATGTTATAAGTTATAGTCAGTGAAGGCAAATGGGTGCTTTCATTAAATAAGATGATTCGTTGTTTTTTTTGTTTTTTTTAAAAGTAACTTGGCCTTGATTACTAAGTGTGAATTTCTGCAATGAATTAATTGTAATATTCACTTGACTGGGGAGCTAACTCTCTTTTGCTGGTGTCTCCTTTTCTGCTGTTGAAGAAGAACTATTTTCTACTTCAGTAATATCTAATTGTTGTTGTTGATATGAAAGATGAAGTGGTTTTTTTATATACTTGAAGGGGGGATGCATGTTTTTGTTGTAAAGCTGTTGAGATGAATTTGTTTTTAAGAATTTAGTAGTTGGGCAAAGGATTACATATGTTTGCTTACACGACTAGCCAATTCACTTTATCTAATGTGTTCAGTTATAGATAAAATGTTGTACGTAGTTCCATGTGTTAGGAATCTAAACTTTTAATCAAATATTATTTAAGGAGCCTCTTGGAAAAAAAAAATCTGATGGATGGGATGCATAGCTATAATTTAAGATACAGATCTAAATACGGCTTAACTTAATTATTTATTATTTCAATAATTTTAGATTTATAATGTTTGTTTTCTAAGGACACCCTCCAAACCCCGTACAAAATTTCTAGCTTTCACCATGATTTAAACATTATGGGACCTTATATAAGTTTTTACAGACATTCTTTCTATAGATAGAACATTATTTTATTCAGTCCACTAGGCCCAAACTTCTGCAGGGGGGGGGGGGGGGCAGGGATCAGTCGGCGGCAGGGATAGAACCTGCGACGTGTCGGTTGACAGTCTGGTGAAGTAACCGCAGGAACAGCCGGCCTCACTCTAGCCAAGCATGTTTCAGATACGTCACCCATCTCATATGCCATATATAAAAGCTAGATAAGTAAGATGATGAGATAAAAATAGTTTTATATTTTATTAGGCTATATGACGTTATGTGCTTTGTTTTCCTGAGATGCTTAGATGCAAATCGGGAAGAAGAGGACTTACACATTTTTATGACTTAGACTGTACCTAGTCTATATATTATATATATAGGCCTATATATATATTTTTTTTTATAATCCTGCTTCATATTCAATATGAATCACATCTGGCATGGCCTGGGCTTTAACATATGGAAAAAGAAAAGTAATGTTACACTAACATAGAGACCTTTCTGGGTAGGAGAAGGGAGGCCTATTTGAATTTTACTAGACTATTTTTTTTAGGCCTAGTATTTTTTATTTATTTAATAAGCTTGTTGTATTGCAATTTCTAAGTCCTAAGTCTATAACAAAGTATAAGTATTGGCTAAATGTCATGTATGATTTAGCCTAAGTCTAAGCCTGACTCACGTATTTAAATTACTTTTGTGACGACTTTTGTCCTATTTGCCATTTTCGCCTTTCAAATTTAAGCCATATAGGCCTATTCTGACTATTCATATATTATAATAATATAATATACTTAGTAGCCTACCCTACCCTACGTTTACAATTTCGTTTAGGCCCTATTAATTCATTATAAAATTTATATATTAATACTATAAGCAGTCAAGCCCAAGAAAGTGATTTATTTCGATGTTGGTGGGTGGATATCTGGTCTTGTTTGTGAAGGATTAATAATTAATAAGTAAATAAGTAGGCTAATAAGTAGGATTGTAGTTGTAGGCCTACTTAGTCTTAGCCTACTATCACTAACTACTACTACTACACCCTTCACTTTTCTTACACAGGCTGTTGCCTGTTGGTGTGTAGGCGTAGGCCTAGACAATAACTTTTTTTTGCCAAGTTTGAAACTTTATATGTTAGATGGATAGAATAATGTTTTATATAGGACATAGGATAGTCCTACATAATATTTTTCTGCGGTAACATTCGGTATAACTAAATGACTTGTCTATTTCGTACGGTAATAGCGGATATTGTTCTATTTTTAGACCAGTAAACGTAAGATTTTCAAATTCAACTCAAACGATTAAACATTTGTATTTCAACGTCATAAGAGAATAAAAGAACACAGTTTGGTTTATTTTTAATAAAACAATATAAATATGAGTATTTTAATATGAATTATTAACACAAACCTTTCTTTTCACACATATCCTAGTCCCTCTTCAGTCGCGGAAAATGTCGGATATGTTTATGGGGAGATAACGCTAGTTTATTTTCGCCCGAAATATTTACCATTGCTAAGAAAAACAACTGATTCCAAAACTACCTAGACTAAATTTATTCTAGATCTAATAATAATTTAAAACAATAATAATCATCAAATTTTACGAGGTGATAAAAATAAAAAATAAAAAACTAAACGGAAATGACACTTTAACAAGAACTGTTGAAATATTAATTTACGCAGGCCTACTTAATCTTAATTTATATTAAAATATTAGTGATTAAAAAAAAGTTAGTAAATACTAAAATAGGCCTATATTAGTTACTAGTGGTTATGCCCGTCAAAATGACGGAGAAACCAATGACTATAATGTGTTTTGTTAAGAGAGAATACAATAAAATTACAATAAAAACTGCAGTGAGAAAGTTTCTTTCGATATTTTGTGGGGTTTTTTAAAATTGTTTCTGGTCACCCTGGTCCTGGCACATGCATAAGAATTGTTGATGTCAACCTTCGGGTATTAAAATGTAGTGAACAGTTGTGTTGACCTGTTATTAATAGGCCTAATATTAAATTAACAATAATACTATCAAGATCAAGAAGATAAAAAAACACAAATACCTAAAAAAGTAAATAGTAAAAAAAAAAGGACAAAATAATATTTCAATACAATAAAAAGTGTAGTGAGAAAGTTTTTTCAGTATTTATTTTGTGTTCTTGCTTATTGTATCAATACAAAAGAGTATTGAGAACGTCTCTTTCGGTATTTAGTTTCTGTTCTTTTTTGTTAGTCACCCTGGCACTTGCATACAAATTGTTGCCGTCAAGCTTCTGTTATTAAAAAGTAATCATTTATATAGGCGTACTATATATATATATAGACTGTTTTTTATAATTCGTATCATTTAAATGATAGATTGTATAAAGTCGCTCATTAAAGGATGTTCTCAATAGCGACGTGATTCCATTAAATAATTAAAACATTTGGTTACTATTACTTAAAATTAATAGGATAAAGCAAACATCTACCATTAATGAAAAAAAAAAAATGAATTGATAGACATTACGTCATACGCTAGTGTTTTTTTTTAAGAACAACATTAAAACTCTCCAAGCCAAATCGCCGATACGTACCTTTTATTAAGAAGTTTACTCCGCATTAATATATAACTGAATGCAAAGGGGAAAACCCGATAAGGCTTTGCGTTCAACATAGTAAATGAACGTTCAAAAAGATCATTTTGAAATGACGCTAAGTTTAAAACTTTAACATACGGTGATTATCAATAGTTCGAAGTTTATTTAAAAAAATAAATTAACGAATTAAGCAATATTGTTGATAAAATAAAAATCTCTTTTGGAGACTGTTTCAAATTAATATATTTAACTTTTGTCCCGATTCGTTAAACGGCCTAGGCGCCTATAGAGGACAAACATATATATATAAACAAATTCACAGTAATTATATGTATTGATGATAGATCTAAAACTTAGACTCAATTAAACTTAGGCCTACTTCTTAGTCTCAATGCCCTACGCCAACGCATGCCCAAGTCTATACAGTCTACTTGTGTTTGTGTGCGTTTTGGGAGGGGGGGGGGACAGTTATAAAAAAAGGGATTTTTTTTTTAAGTTTGGGAAAGTGTTTTGTGTTTGAAGCCTATATTTTTTAAGTAAGCTCTCCTTTTCTGACATGAATTTTATTTGAGCCTAAACAATTTATTTTATTATCCTACTTAAATCCAACACATCTTTCGGACAGTTAGGCCTATGGTGCCACAGATGACATGAACACTAACCATTACTTTCTCACTTCTGCAATTTGTATGGAATGGCATTGCCTATTAGCTTCATTATTTATTGCCATCCATTCCATGTGATGTTCTCTCAGCTCCTCTTCTCCCTCTCTGTAGATTTGGCAAGCCCCTCCTTTCATTTGGCAAGCCCCTCCTTTCATTTGGCAAGCCCCTCCTTTCATTTGGCAAGCCCCTCCTTTCATTTGGCAAGCCCCTCCTTTCACTTGGCAAGCCCCTCCTTTCATTTGGCAAGCCCCTCCTTTCTTGGAGTTAATTTTTAAAATATGACCAAAAAAAACAACTCAACTGCCCTGATTTGAAAAATTGTCTATGCTAAAAGTAAAAGGCCTGTTTATGATTATTACATGTTACATGATTAAATTTATGATGTCATTATATAAAATGACTAATAAGTATTTGTACATTCTTGCAGTTATAAACATAAAAAAAAGAAATACAGGAAACCAAAACAACAATAAAAAAATGTTTAATCAGATTATTAAGTCTCTTTCTAGCAAGCATGTGTTGCTTAGCTAACAATAATTGAATTGACTAATACAAGTAATACAAGTCATGTATTTACATAATAAACACATTCTGAAAGAAAAGAAGGTGCTAACACATGTAGTCAACATGTAACGGTTAATTTTACTACTCGGTACTGATATTTGTGTGCATACAAATGTATATTCTACTGTAGGTCACCTGGGCATTCTCATTTTTTCATTAGGGATATAAGAGAAACCTTCTCATGCAAAGTTACTGCTAGTGGCTTAGTAGCCCCCCACCCCCCCCCCTTAAAAACAACACACACACTAGTATTACTAGTATCTTGTGTGCTGGAATATCCATGTTGTCTCTCTATCCTCTATTGATACAACGAACTTAATTTTTTTGGGAAACTTTAAAAACAGGCTATCTTTTATTTTAGAGGTCTTTCAACTTGCAGCATATTTTTTTTTTAACAGCATAAAAACTGCACTTGTTTGTTCTAATTAGCTTGCAAAAAAATTGTTGTGTCTTTGCCATTGGCTGAGCCTGAAAGCTCAACAGACAACTTTTTCTTCAACATCCGCACTTCAAGTTCTAATTTGGCGTTGGCTAACTCTAAATGCTTCATTTCAAGAATCAGCTTCTGCTTTTCAAGCAAGAGCTTAGATTTCTGAATGTCTATGAGCTGTTTTGTGCACTCAAGCAGCTCTGGTGAGCTTTTGATCGCAGAACCGATCAGCCTGATTGGAAACGGTAACAGCTGGCGATGTTTGTGTATTTCTTCTTCATCAGAGTCTGAGCAAGTCGAGTCAGAGTCGAGTGGAGATTCTGACAGGTTACTTTGATCCTCCTTGTTAGAAATATCGTAACCGGTATCACCAATGATGTTGGCGGCTTCTTTGTTCTTTACTTCACATTCAGTCTTGGCTTTCATTCTGGCTGATCTTCTCTGAACCTTCCCCACCACAGAATCTGCAATACACAAGAACAATCTCTAAGACAAAAAGTATCAAGGGCTTAAACTACTAACATGATCAGAGACCTGAAACTGTGGCAGTGGACAAAGCAGAAGCCAGTAGAACAAGAGATGCTCCAGAGATGATGGTGATGGATTGGTCATAAACTTCAAAAACTTGCTCCCAGAACAACTAAGCAGGCCCTGAACTGGGACCCTCAAGGAAAACAGAAAAGAGGCTGGCCGTGGATCACCTGGCCCAGAGATGTGGAAGCAGATACCAAGGAACTTGGCCTCATTTGGGGGAAGCTGGAGAGACTGGCCCAGGATAGAGATGCCTGGAGGACCCGTGTTGGTGGCCTATGTCATAGGAAGGACCACAGATGTCGCTGAATGAATATCGGCTGCTGTTTCTCGAGGACGGGAAGGCAAAGAAGAAATTACTTACAAGCAAAATTGTAACTTTTTTTCATGTTTACAATGTGACCCATGGAGGCCAATAGGGCTGGTTGAGCAGAAATTACTTTTATTTTAAAACTTAATTATATTTTTTCTAAAATGTTTTCTAGGTGAGAAGTGATTTGTGAAGGGCTGGCTGTTATATTAATGGATTTTGTCTAATTGTTTCAAATGTTGAGCACAAAATTAAACATTTTATCACTAATTAGTAGGTGATGTAAAGTTTGGCTAAATATTTTCTATAAGATTTTACTAGTTTAATAACACAACAGAAAACGACCTACCATTTTTAGGTATATTTTCCAAAGGAGATTTCAAATTTTTACTGACGACTGCAACATTTTTTTCATTGGTTTCATTAATATTGTGTGTAATTCTTTTCCCTTTAGGAGTACTAGGAGGACTATTGTCATTTATTTCATTATTATCATCTGTAATTCTTTTCCGCTTCATTCTTGATATTCTGTAGACCTGTTGTCTAGGTGTCATCTGAATGGTATTTATATCTATGCCATGGTTGTGTGTTTCATTCATATCAAACAGTACTAACTTCTTTAGGTCAGGGGTCAGCTTGAACCTTATATACATGGGGCAGTTCAGGCGCTTTTGTCTGATGAGATAAATAGTCGAGATAAAATGTTATAAAAATACCTGTATAAATTCTGAAACAACTTACTATAAAACTTGGTGAATATTTTTGGAGTAATTTTTTTTTTTCGCTTCTTAAAGATAAAGGCTTACAAATACTACAAATAAAACAATGCTATTAATCTCTATATATTTAAAATCAAATGTATGTTTGTTATGCTCTAAATGTCTGTATGCTTTCAATTCTTTAAACACCAATTGTACAATTTTGTAGGAATTTTCTGATTGTTCTGTACAACTTAGTTCATCACTCTCTATATTTTCTTTTTCTGCCTTACCTATTCAATCTGATAGAAATCTAACAAGCAAGTTTGATAAATGGTGCTATATAAGTCTGATGGCTTCACAAATAACACATGGAATTTACCCAACATTTTTCACTCTTGTGTTTGGTTTTTGTTTCAACTCCCCATGACATTTACAGCAGTAGATGATGGAGTGATACATTAGACTTTGGTTTACTAAGTGGTACACCTTTGGGATAATCTGTGTAGAAAAATGTAGACATTTTTGTAAAACAAAACTTTGATTTCAAAATTATCTGAAGACTGGTTTGCATTTAATTTACCTAATATATTCATTGATCATTTATAATTAGTGCAATGGTATCATTTATAAAAAATATCACTTCTGTTATTTCAAAAAGTCCTAAGTGGCATCAATAACTATTTTTAAAATGTATAAATCTAGCTTTGACACATGCTTTAAACTTAATAACATAATATAAAATGTGTTCTTACTGCTTTAGCTCAAACAAACAACATTAAAGAAAATGATCCAGAATCCAGAAAAAAATCTTATCTTATAATACCTATATATTACAGACACCCCTTTAATAAAGAATATTGTTGCGTGGTTGAGTCTAGACTTACATTTTTATTAGTGTTTTAAATGATGCTAAGTTACTGGTTTTCCTGCTTTGTTCAGGGGAAAAAGGAGTACTTATATGTATTTAATCTTGCATAAGGGATAAGAAAAGTGTTTTTGCCCTTATGTTTATCTGAGCATTGCAACAGGTTGTAATTGTGTTGTATTTCTAAATCAAATGCCTTTATGTATTATTACTACTTAACTCTTTGCCCTTCTATCCTCAAGTGTTTCTAGGTTTAGTGATTTAGCTATTAGTATTGGTGTTACTCTTGTCTCTATCAATGGTTGACATATATAGACAAGTGTATCCGTCACATAGCCCTCCAGCATATATATGCCCATGGACACTTGTACAAGTCTATTTAATGAATTAAAAAAATACTGCAATTCACAAATTCTCTAACCTTTCTTGTTGATTCAGCTTTTAAAAGTTTTGAATCCTTCACTATTAGTTGTACAGAGTTCTCTCTTTGGTATTTGTCAATGGCATCCCTTAATTCCAGAAAAGATTCAAACTCAACATTTAGTTCAATTTTTTTTATCATTTTAATTTCCGTTTTAATGATGTCTTGGCTTGTGTGGCCCTGGTCACTTGCCTTGGGACTGATTTCACCACTAATTTCCATGGCTGCAAATGAAAATGAAAGACCTGAAAGAACAGCAATCAATTATGAAGTTAAAAAAATAAAGGGTTTACTTCCACACTGATCATAATAATAATGACCTTATTTCACAATTATAATTTACTAGGCCTTTAGTATTACATCTAATAAATCTGTGTAAATCATAGTCATATTAAGTAAATGTATTATTACATTCAATAATCATATAGTAAAGTATTCGTCGGACCGAGTTGATCCATAGGTCGGATGAAGCAGCGTTCACCAGTTTCTGTGGCCACGGCATACTAGGTGATTGTGTGGCCAGCACTATGCACAGCCGCCTTTACTTTACCCCAACTAAGGTCAGGTACCCATCAGAGCTGGGTAGACTCAAGGACACCCTCCAGACCCGGGAAAAAATCCTAGCCTGCACCAGGATTCGAACCCGGGACCTTCGGCTCGCCAGTCGAACGTCCCGCCGCTCGGCTACCGTCCCCCATAATAATCATATATATTAATTATTATTCTCGGAAATCTTATACACTTTATAATTTATTAAATTATTAGTAAGTTAGTTAATTGATATATATTGATAGTTACACCTTGTAACACCTAACTCAGACTAACTGTTGCTTAATCATTTCAAGGCCCATAAGTCTAATAATTAGGCTAATTAGAGATAAGTTGATAAGGATAAGGCTTATAATTGTAAAATATAATTAACCTTTATGAATATTATATGATCATAATTATATCACTTAAGTCGGACTTAACTTATCAGACTTATTTTATATAAATTTATATTACCTACCTAAACTAACGTACGAATATTTTAAGAAATTTAAGACTAGAAACACACCAGTGACACCAGTGTTAAGTTGAGTAGGATCTGTATTCTCCTATCACTTTCACATCAGGGTAGAGGTAGAGTAGTAGAGTTTATTTTAGTTAATATTATAATATTAATATAGATCTAGCAATCGTCTAATCCTAATCCGTAGACTCGGTAGACGTAGTCTATATACTACTACTACTACCTATCGCTTCTAAACTTGTATCAAATCAAAACACAAGAGCTCTTTTTATTTGAAGTTTAAGTAATTATCTTTCTTTTTAGCGTTTTTAAGAACCGAAAGATTAAATAATATACGGTACCGATATGTTTCGAAGCCGAATAATACAAATTTACATTTGAATGATTTGATTAATCTTTAAAATACAAAAACGATTAAAAAAAACGCACAAATAGCGTTCTTATAAATATAGATCTAGATTTCGTTTTACTACACTCCACATTCACAACAACAATATTGTAGACAAAGAGGTTCAAGAAAAATAAAAAATCCTGTGTGAAGTTTAAAAATAGGTCTAACAATCATGATTACACACAAAAAGATTAAGCTACCGTATCTACGTTGCTTACCCCTGATTTTGGATATTATTGAAAATTTTAAATGTGAATAATGTATTAAAAAAAAGTAGTCCCCTTGGCCCTTGGCCTATGTGTGTAGGCATATAAGTACTCTTTCTTCCCGAGTGGCATTCGGGCATGGAATAGGTTGCCTGAACAAACCAGGAAAACCAGTAACTTAACATCATTTAAAACATTAATAAAAATGCAAGACTAGACTCGGACCACGGATGAGCGTAGGACGCAATAATCTTCTTTATAGAAGAAGCGTCTGTAATGTATAAGATAGGCTAGGATACCGGTACAAATTTGACAATTATAGAGCCCGATGGTCTTTTTACAGTCACAGAGCATAGGGTTGTTATTGCAAATGCCTGAGGATCAGATTCTGGCCAGCGCCGCTTTTCTCCCCCCCCCCCCCCCCCCAACATTCCTACTTTGGTGGGTATCAGACACCTGTTGGGGAAAGTAATGGCAGCTGGACAGTTTGAAGATCACACAGTCTCCTTGTTGAATGTGACATGAGAATGGTGAACTCAGTCTGGGGATAGTCCTTTGAATCCATTGGTCTGGCCATCTTGGTCGATTCCCATCATTGTCGGCATGCTCATCTTTTGGTGCCCATCTAAAGCACTTAACTACCTTGTTCTTCTTCTTTTACCTTTTTGTCATCGAGGAACTATAACCGATTATCGTCGATGTCTGTGGTTCTTCCTAGGCCACCAACAAGGTACTCCAGGCATTTTTATCCCGGGCCAGTCTCTCCACATTCCCCCAAGTAAGGCCAAGTTCCTTGGTATCTGCTTCTACCTCTCTGCGCCAAGTGTTCCTCTGACGGCCTCTTCCGTTTTCCCCAAGGGTTCCAGTTCAGGGCTTGCCTTTAGTTGTGCTGGACGCAGGTTTTCGGAGTGTAAGGCCGATTCATCACCATCGTCTTTGGCGGGTATCTTGTTCTACTGGCTTCTGCTTTATCTGCTGCCAGTTTCAGGTTGTTAATGCTTATAAAATGTTTAATTGCATCTTGTTATTGTATTTTGCATATTATTATTGTATTTTTTCCCAGACAGATATAATTCTCGAGGACTGCGTCGTTTTTACAGACCCTTATGAAGAAGCAGATGAGCAGGTATTCTTACTATAAGCTTAATTGATACAATAAAAAAAAAAGTTAGCCTAAATGTACTTATGGCTTTCTCCAGACCAATCAGAGAAACATGTTCTATTAGTAAATTTTTTATTTAGATAGAATTGTCGGCTACTGATTTTTTCCCCACCTTTTGAAAAATAAAAAAATTAAATCGTACAGGCGTCGATGATCGGCGCCTGATCCCTCAAGGCCGAGAAGGCAGAAGAAGAATGTTACTGATTTATTCCACTTCACTGATCTATATAAATGCGAACAAGTTCCCATGAACAAGTAATTTTCATTGCAGTTGAAAAAAGAGCGTGAAGAAGAACTAGAACTCCAGCAAAAGGAAACAGAACTCCAGCAAAAGAAAAAACAGAAGCCAGAGGAAGTAACAATCAAAGTCTACAAGCAAGGCGTCGGGAAATATATAAAGTCATCAACTGTGTAAGCCATTCTCTCATCTCTCTAATGAGGTTGTATAATACAGTTTATGCAACTAAAACATTGTGGTACTGAATCATAGAGGGCTCAATGATTACCGGTATCGGTAAATAGGGCCTACTGAACTGTAGAGAGCCCACATATTTCATCAATGATTACCGGTATATATGTATATCATCTGTCTGTTCTTTTACATGCTAATACATTTTCTTTGTTAGTTGAATCCATATGAGCATTTTTTCGACATCCTAGTTTAGCTTGATCCTTTGAACTAGGTAACACACCGTAAGGGAAACATAATATATTATATCAAATATCTATTTGAAATGAAAGCTTGATTGGTATTAGTATTATTTCTGTAAATACATTTGGTTGATTCACAGAATAAATCATCAATCGACCCTTTGAATGTGAATTCTAGAAAAGAAAATGTATTGCCTTTTTTGTTCAATGTATTTGACCCTTTGACAGACTGTGGTAAAAGATGAATATATTATTATATCAAATGGAAAATGTTTGGTTATTTCACAGGAAAAGAGGGATGACATCAACTGCAGAGGATGAAACAGCAAGTGACTCAAAAAAAAAGAAAGGCACGACATATGATTTTGGCAATTTCAGCTCCTGGTAACATGGAAAATATCTTCTTTATTCTTTTGTGTATGTTTAAAAATGCTAATACATTTTTTGTAATTCAAAATATGCTTTTGTTTAATAAATATCTTTTGTTGTATAATTTATGCTGCAAGCATTTACATATATTTTTTTTGTCATAAGGGTTTAGATTATTGCTCTGATTACTTTGATTACCGAGGTAATCATATATATGTTAGAGAGAATGTTAGTCGAACATAAGATGAAATGTGTTGAACAAGTGTTTACGTCCAATGGGGAAAACATAGCTAGGAATAGTGACTCCTAAGGACTATTGAATGGAGTAACCAGTCAAGAAGAGATGTATTATACCAAATTTGCCTATATGTAAGACACAACAGTACACTATTTCCATAGACGACTCTATTTCACTACATTTCTAGTCCCAGTTTCCTTTGGTCTGCAAGCTGTGACGGCAACATAAGTAAAGTATCTTGTCGAAACAAATTAAGCCCCTAGGGCCGGTGAAGCAGCGTTAACGAGTTTCTGTGACCTTAGCATACTAGGGGATTGTGTGGTTTGGCCAGCACAGTGCACAGCTGCCTTTACTTTACCCCCAACAAACGTCAGGTACCCATCAGAGCTGGGGAGACTCAGAGACACCCTCCAGACCTGAGAACAAACCCTAGCCTTCACCGGGATTCAAACCCAGGGCCTTCGGTACGCTGCTCAGCCAACGTGCCCATACCAGTTACTAATTCTAAGAATTTAACAAGTTGGCAGAAATGTTAAATCATATTTGAAAATAATTTAATTGTAAAAAAAAACACATAAGCAGATTGGGTTCCTAAATAAGACGTTTGTTCAACTATATTCTTTGTACCAAAGTTTTTAAAAAAAATTCTGCTGAAAATTTTGCAAGGAGGGTGGAAAAAACAAAACAATGGCTACTGAAATTATTAAATGACATTTTACAAAAAACTTGTATTTTCTTTCTTTAAAAAAAAAGTTTGGTGTAATATTTACATGACAAAGAAAGAAATTTGAATAAACAAATGCATCACAGAGAACAGCTGACAAACCATAGAACTTACAGGCCTTGTTGACCATCTTTTATTTCCTTTCCATTATATAATATGATGTAGTAAATATGTACACAATAATAGCATGATAACATCACCTTCATATTCCATGTGTTATAGTTATAGATAATTAAAAGGGGAAGAGGGGGGGGGAAAGAGGAGAGCAAAACAGAAGAAACAAAACATGAAATGGTAGACGCCAGATATCTTACAGAAATGACTAAAGGCTGCGTCATGCCACTCAAAATCATTTTTTTTTTCAAAATGTAACAATACATAAATAAATCCAGTAGAAACTATAAAACAAAAATAACAAAATCTGCTTAACCTTTGTGGAATAAAAAAAATTTCATTATTTTTCAAAATACAAAACAACAATTATATGAATCAATATACACATGTATTTACATATTTATTATATACACATCTTTTAAATTAACTCCTAGATGTTTTAATAGTTGAAAATAGATCAAACATGTAAATAAATATATATATATATACCGTATATTTCTTTTAGTAGTTTTACAAGCTTCAAAAGGACATACTCAAGTTAATGTCACTAGCTGTTTAATGTGGTTATAAAAAAAAAAGCTTATATCAAACTCTAGAATATTACATTTATGTAAACTGACAAATATTGTAAATAAATTACTCTATTGATAGTTAACCCTTTCAGTTCCAGGTCCTTTTTTTTTCCAGCCAGCAGTTTTTTATTCCCACAGACACAAGCATATTTCTTTCATAAGAGGCAAAGGAATCTCATTGAAAAAAAAGATGTTACCTTTCACTAAGTTCTCCGGCAGAATATTTGTGTTCAATGCAGGATAAATACAAATTTACCATTGCTTTCTAAATTGACAAAATTACCAGTTAGGTACTGAGGTTTGTGTTCATGCAGAATGTAATGGTTGTCAAACAGAGCATTTTCTAGAAGGGAATAATGCCCACTACTGTGTGCATTCATGGTAAAAAAAGAAATTGCCTCTAGTGTGATGCTCAGTTTAATCGAGAAAAAAAACAACACAAAACAACGTAGATTTATACTGGAAGTGGAAGGGTTAACTAATGAATGGATAAAAAAAGATTGTTTCAAATAATCCGGGTATTCTTCAACAAGCATCCAGATTGCAAAAGAAATATGTGTGTCAATTATTTTAATTGTGTTGACTTTTAGACTTCTACTTCTAACCAATTCTCATGATTTTCAAAGAAAAACAAATATTTGTACAGCTATCAAATATTTGTACAGCTATCTAAAATAGCACCATTAGTTGATTGACAATTTTATAACGAGCTGCCTCAAAGGCTAAAAAATTAGTGAATACTATATTTTATGATTACAAAAGGCCTGGTTAGTTGATGCTCAAAACAAGATGCCAGCCTTTGTATCAGGCATTCAATACAATACATTTCATTGACTACATTTAAAATCAAAGACACAGATGACAGCCCTGATGAGTTTTATTTCACTAAATTAAACATATTCAATTCTATCAACGTTGGCTCTTGCCTAAATATTCATTTCATCACCATATCAAGGATTTATATACACATATAGTGGTAAACAGAAGAAAAAGAAAAATGTAATACATTAAATCTGGCCAGGTTTCCAATTTACACACCATGAATATTTTACACACATATACACATAGTTAATGATATGCTCTTTAGGTAACAGTAGCAAATAAATGTTTTGATATTACACTGGATATAGATTATAGGGATGTGTTTTTCTCTATTATATTCATACAATGTACATCATAAGATTTTAATGCCCTGTGAGTTTTTACTTGTACCGGTATTGTGTTTTTGGTTTTCCTGACCTGTTCAGGCAACTAAATTTGTTTCAATGAAGGCAACCCAGGCAGAACAACCAAATATCACTATTCTCACAATTTTTTTGTATCTAAAGATATCTGATGCAGTCACTGAGTTCACCCTCAGGCCAATTATCATTTAAGATGAAACACAAGTTGCCACAATCTTTGTTTACTATCTAAATGTATATATGATTGTCTTTTAGAATAATGGTTTTCACACCAAAACTTTGATTAAAATTAATAAAATGTACAACTTTTTTTTCTGCTGCAGGGAATATTACTTATAAAATAAATAATGGAATGGCCAAAGCTGTTGATGAATTCCAGATTGTCTTCATTTTAAAAGTTGTGCACTAAGTACTAAACTTGCTACTATAGCTGCCTACTAAGTACTATAGCTGCCTACTAAGTATTATAGTTGCTACTATAGCTGCCTACTGAGTAGGCTAACCTTTAACAGATGCTAATTCCATTATTTCTTTGGTTTACATCTTGTGAAAAGTAACAAAATAAAAAAATAAAAAACAGTAGCATAAAGTCCATAATGAAAACACTGTTAAAAATTATCCTCTGCTTCACTAAAATCAAAGTGAAGTTTTAATTGAGACTTGTAATCTAAAAATTTTATTTGATACATATTAGATACAACTGTATACACTTAACACTATAGATATAGCCAATCAATTTCAATCAAGACTTCATCTGATACGATGATTGGGAATATTACAAACAGCTCTAAGGAAAAGAGGTTCATATTACTAATTACTAAACATATAAGACATAGAGTAATGATACAAGTGCTCAGTAAAAAATTAATTTACTCACTAAATTTGGTTTGAAAATGTAAAAACAAAACAAAACCTAAACCAAACCCATACAAAGTACTTAATGAAAGTTAGTTTATAAACAAGCAGGCAAAAACTTAGAATAGCCAACTATTACTCTCACATAAATGCACTAAACACTGCTTATTGAATCCGCATCCGTTATTTCAAACTGCTATTTATATATATATATATATATATATATACACGCAGGCCCAGAAGGGAACTGTTTGCAATCATGCTCCACAGCCGGATGAGGTTGAGAAAATGGAAATTATTTTGTAAAAAAAAAAAAGTAAAGGTCACAAATTTCAAACATTTCCTCCATGTTGTGTAGCAGCCAGCAACACATGGGAAAAGAAGGAGAGGAAAAAAACAAACACTGCGCCGAGAACAAAACCAAACATCATTCACGAGTAAACTTTTTCCTGGTTTCATGCTATGAGGAGCCAAAAGATGAAAATTATCGCCACCCACAAAAACACTTTGCTCAAGAACTGCTCTTCAGCCTGCTGCGGAGAGTTTGGCGGAGCTGAAAAAAACAAAGGAGAATTCTTTTTTAATGTGAAAAGAATGGAAGAGAATATGTTTTAAAACTGAGCATGTTTTTGTGCATGAGGGGCCATTCAAATGTTTGATTTAGATCTTTTGTACAGGGAGGGTCTTGACTGAATGTTTAAGTAGTAAGTAAAGTACCGTCTGACCAACTTAAAAAAGTCTATGTAACAATTTAAAAAGGAAAAAAAAAGCAGCCCTTGGGCAGAAAACTGGTTGAAATCAGAAACATTTAGATTTTACCACAATAACTTTCTAACGGACAGGCAATGGGTCTTAAAAAAATATTACAGTATACAGGGTAGGTGGGATGAAATTATTACTTTTTTGGCATATTTTATGCAATAGCGGTACAGATACATGGATTACCCGAACAGAAAATATTGTTTATGGCAAACTTACGTTGTCCTGGTCTTCCGTCATTAAAGTTCAGGGTGGATGCAAATATCCCAAAGGGGAAAGCACCAATGCCAAAAGAAAACTGGAAATTTCCATCACCACCAAATCCAAAATTGTGAAAGGGCTGAAAAGAAAAAAAATGGAAACATGATTATGTGCATACTGATACCAACAAATAAAAAACAAAACCCAACAACAATCAAAGTAAACAAAGCAGGGAAGACAACTGTTGATTGGATGAGCATCAAGTTAAGACCCCTGATCATTTCTGATTAATTAACAAAATCACTTCCGAAAAATAAAAAAATAAAAACAAAAAAAAATTAAAAATCTTCTAACAATATCAGGGTTATTTTTATTGCATATTTTTTTTTACAAAATTCAATTTTAAATACCGGTACAGATAAGAGAAAACAGTAGAAGTCTTTAAAAATATGGAATTTTAGGATTTAACTAAACTTTTCCCCATTCTGTCAAACCTGTTTCAAGGTAGCACCACTATTACTATTTATAATTCAATTAATAAACCTTGAATCAATTTTTAAGACTAAAGGATATCCCTAATGGAGAGTACAAAAGACCTGCTGGTGAATTAAAAATATTAAAGATAATTCTTGTAGACATGTAGCCCAGGAAAATAATGAGAAATGTCTTCGCCAAGAATTGATATGAGTTCTTTCATCACTGCAAGCCTATCAACATTCTCATTTACATTTATTTAGTATTTAGGGCTTCTGAAGTTCAAAAACTAAGTAAGTTACACCAAAGACTATAGTATAATGTAATGGACCGCTTGCTCTTTTTTTTAGAGCTTATATGTTTTTTTTTACATGCGCAACCAATAAGGCTGTCTTGAATGAATTCTACGCTCCTACGATTGCATTAAAGGTTTCCGCTGTATACAACTTTCAATTATGATCTTAATCTTCCATTGAGAAAATCATAGCAAATTACTAAACCGGAAGTCTAGAGGACGTAGTGCAATCGGAAATTCCGAAACTAAGTGTTTCAAGTTATCAAATAGCAGAAATATTAAAGCAAACGGTCCCTCTAAATATAGTTATAGTCTTTGGTTACACCAACAAAAAAAGAAAATTTTCAGTTAGAAAAAATTAAAAACTAACAACAGTGTTGACTTTTAAAGTACCTGTGGCATACCAGGCCTCAGGGAATAGATACCCATATGTGACTTTACAAAATTTAGTGCTTACATTTGATGACTCTGGTTCAGAGCGCTGGCCTGCAGGTCTCGGTGGAAGTTTCTCTCTGGGGGAAAAAAACAAAAAAAAAACAAAACAATATTAGTACAGCTTTAAGTTTAACAAATATCTTTATTTAGAACAGGTATAATAATTTATAATAATAATAATACAACAAACCTCACATACACACACATATATCCGATAAGCAAAGTACCAGTCAGACTAAATTGATCATAGGGTCGGGAAGTAGCGTTCACTTGTTTCTATGGCCACTTCATACTAGGGGGCCAGCACAATGCCCAGCCGACTTTACCCCAACCTATGTCAGGTACCAATCAGTGCTGGATAGACTCAAGGACATCCCCCAGACCCAAGAACAAATCCTAGCCTTCCCCAGGATTCAAACCTGGACCTTTGGTGGGCCAGCCGAACGCACTGCCGCTTGGCAACTGTGCCTCATATATGCAAGAACAAAGACATAGGATGCAACAATCTCCAGGGGCATCTGTAACATATTAGATTATAATAGCAGAAAACTCAATAAGGTGGTCAAAAATATAATAAAACACAGCAGGCTTGTTTTTACAAGAGACAGGGAAGCTCCGAAACAAAGAAAAAAAAAAGGTCTAATTAAATGGTACAGGACAACAAAAGTGTTTGAGGGGTGCTGCTCTAGAACAGTATCAGGTTCACCATACTCAGTAACACATCAAAAGGTGACAAGAACACAAAGTTAATATTTATTTAAAGTTACCTGGGATCTTGTGGATTAGGATTTCCACGTCCATAAATCGGTATCACTTTATCTTTACTAATGCCAGCTTTACACACTGGACATGACTGTCTGTTTGGCCTTGTCTCAAGCCACTGGTGTAAACAAGGCCAGCTACAAAAATGGAAATGCAAAAAAAAAAAAAAAAAAAAAAATCTTTAGGAATTAAAATTTTTTTTTTTAATAATAACTTTTATTTATTTTAAGCATAGTAAAACTGCAAGTATATTAAATGTGTTTTCTTATTGGATATAAATATAAGCAAAAAAAAACTTACAGATAAAAATATAACACCAATATTCTACAAAAATATACAATTTCACTGCCTACACTACTCTTACATTCTCACATATCAAGCCATTACTTGCAAGCACTAATTAGACTTAGTATTCTTATATATATATATATATAGCCAAGATAGGCCAATCACTGTTATAGCATATATATAGAGTTTTGTGTAATCTCAGGTGTGGCGGGAAGGAGTTTCTATAACGAAGATTATTGCGATTTTGCTGCATTTGTTAGCAAAAACTTGGTTAATGGTCCTTCCTTTTTATTAGGTTTAGAATATTTTTGTTAGCAGGCCTTTATAATATAACAGGGTTCCTGCACCAAATTCCAGTTGCTTTCCAGGAGTTTTTCAGGAGAAAAAACAAAATTTCAGGAGGATACGACACAAAAACCGACAAGCGTAAATTATCAATAAGAACAAAATAGATTCTCAACGGTGAAAAAATATATATTCCTATACATCATAGGCAGGAGGAATAATAAAATTCAACAGGTTACAAATATATTTTAAAAAATAAGTTGAAAAAAATATTTATCACTCACTGTACACAACACAAAAATGATAACTGGAATCACATTACATTTCCTAAAACAGTGACCCTTGAGATAAAGTAGAAAATATCTGGTCACCCGGGCGGGAAGGGGGGGGGGGGTGAAGAGGGGGAGCAAAAGGGCGGGGTATTCTCAGGACTATGTGACCGTTAACCATTAAATGCACTCTGGACAATGGTCGTTAAAATTCTTACGCCATTCACCCGTTGGAGTAAGGTGATGGATATCTTAACAGGTACCGGTACAATGAGAATGAGACTGCCTCGACTCCACTGTGGAAGAGATGTCACTTTGGGGGGGGGGGGGGGGAGCACGGTATTTTACTCCTTGGCTGAGAAGCCATTACTGTGCATGTTCATCCAAATGTATTCAAATTAAATGAAATTGGTAAAATGTGTCGGTTCGCAGACTCCAAGTAGCAGAATTGAAAATGTATAGTCTATAGCCTAAGCTTGTTAACTTGTAGTAATTTAAGACTTGCTTTTTTTTTTTAAATTAAGGCCTAACGGACGAATGCAGATCTAAGCTTCCTACTAGGCGGACAGTGTTTAGCATTTTGATAAAATCGCGTCTGTTGCAAAACTCTACATTGTTTTTCCACATCTGATTGGTCGATTACCAATTTTCAGGACATATCAGTATCAGGAGAAATATTTGAATTTCAGAAGAATTTAATAACTTTTTATTTTAGGAGACTTAGCCTACAGGACCACGACGGGATGCATTTAGTGCATTTCATACTAAACCCAACGGGACGCTCGCAAAACGAAGAGAGCAAAGGGTGGGGTCTGCTACCAAATGGTAGTTGACACACACAAAAACGTCATAGTGCTGCTTACGTTTTTAACTAAGCTGAGACCACTGGCCGAGACTGAGAGGGAGGGGGAATGTTGGATACAAAAAGACAAAAGAATCTGGGAGTGAAAACCAACAGACAACAGGAAATTATTCATTTTTAAACATAGTATTACGGTAACATACTGTCTAAATAGCGACAAACATTGCATATCTGCACAGGCCACTTTTTCTAGCAGACACAAAACTGTGGGAGACTGGGGGAGGGAGCGAAAGAGAAGACAATGCTCAGTACCATCTTCACGTCTCACAAAGCGATAAGGGATAGGCTTGGTGTAGTTTAACACACGAGAGGTGGGGCTACAAAAAAAAAAAATCGGAATTCGCTTCCAAGTAGAGTGTAGTAGTGACACGTGTTGGAGAAGAAAAAAAATCGGAATCAAGGTCATTTTTTGCACTACAAAATTTCTAAATTCAAAAATTCCAAAACTTTTCTATAATCTAGTTTTATTAAAATGCATTTTTCCCAAACTTTTTTAAAAAAGCTCAACAATCAAAATTTTAGGAGATTCCAGGAGAAATACTAAAATTTAAGGACTTTTTCAGGAGATTCTTAATTCTAGGAGGATTCCAGGACCTCCTGGAATTCCAGGAGGCCGCGGGAACCCTGAATATTAAAAAAAATTAAATTTGACTTTCTCTATCTGTAACTTTTTGGGGGGGAAGATGGGAAGTTAAAGGCAGATATGAGTAAGTAAATTTAATAATATTTAATTATTGTGAAGGTAATGCCAACCAACTTAGCCATACAGTAATATTAAATTATTAATTAGGCCAAGTCATTAGTATTCACCTATGTGATACACAAAGTTGTCAAATAATATTATACTTATTATTATAAAGACAGGTTTTATCAAAACTGCAAACAAATGGTGGGGGGCTATTGCTTACTGTAATAATATAAATTGATTATAATTATAATACAAAATGTTTTTTGCCTTTTATGTAAGATATTATTTATTATAAAAATATATTTGTTTTCCTGATCTTTCAATTATTAATTTAAAAATATTGGAAAGTTAGCGTAACATTATAATTTTCATATAAGCCTATAGGGGCCTATATATTTCAATTACCAGTTATATGAACATTATTTATTATTAAATTTAAATGGGAATTTCTGAAATCCTTGTTTTGAAACCTGCCTAAATTAAATCAAAGTCACAATTAGACCTTTCATAACAAAAGGTTTTATAATGAAAATGATCGTGTTACATGTCATTTGGGAGTATAGTATAGTTGGGGGACTATCAACCTAATTCTGATCATGATGTACCGACCGGAGATTTCAAAGACTCCATTACAGTACTCAGTACACTGACTTTTTAGTCTTAGTTTAGAGTTTAGGGACAATTTGAATTTATCTTGAACCGACAACTTTTAAACTTCAGTTCAGCAATACCCCCTGTGACTGTGAGCAGCTAACTATGGTTTTTGACATAAAGTAGAATTATTGAATAAGCCATAAAGTAAAGCACGAAGCTGGCCTATGGCACTAAAATAAAAATACGGACTTTGACTTACCATATGATATATTCATATAAAAATAAAAGCTCTTTTTAAATTTTAACTTTAAAAGGAAAAGTAGAATGGACCGGGCACCTCAAATTTACACCGTTACTCCCATTCATTAAAGAAAACGTCAAGTAAAATGCATGTAAGCAAAATATTAGCAAGTAAGTAACTTTTAAAAATAGTTTACCAGAATAAGTGGCCACACATGCTAACAACAGGGTCATTCGCAGTTTCTAAACAGATGTTACATTCGTATGTTCCGTGTTGATCATCTTCATTTGGAGTTTTGTTATTCCCCTCCGTTTGCGGTGAAGATGTTGACGATTCCGCACTCATTGTAAATCCTATTGAACGCCAAATAACTATTTAACGAAAATGTGTCTTGTTTATGACTCGCACATGACAATGGTTTTGTTATTGATTATTCTCGACAATTACAGATACACCATAGCCCAGATTTTTAGGACATCTTGTTTACTTCCAGACTCTTCTGATCAACGTATACTGCGCATGCGTATGATTTGAGGAAACAAGTTTACATCCAGTTTATCGATCGTTTTTTATAATAAAAAGTTAAAATTCGAATGAAGTAAAATGAACAAACGCCACAAAACATTTCTTTTAGAGAGAAACTGGGGCGTTGGTGAAAGATAAGGCAGATTGTGTAAGGTGCTCTGAATAAATTAATTTTACTTAACTTCATAATCCATTAAAATGCTACCGCCTGGCTACCATAGGCCTTCCTCTCTCTTATATGTTTGCAGATCAGCCAGCTTGTGTTTTTTCCTTTCGAAACTCCACACTCATTTCATATCTTACATATTACAGACGCGCCTTCTAAGTTTCATAAAGAAGATAGTAGGCCTACTGCCTACTGCGTCCTACGCTTATCCGTGGTCTGAGTCTAGTCTTGCATTTTTTATTAGTGTTTAAAATTATGTTAATAGTTAGCTACCAGTTTTCCTGGTTTGTTCGGGCAACCCATATTCCATGTTCCGATGTCAGTCGCGAAGAAAGAGTAGGCCTACTTATATATGCATTTGTGCGTGCATAAGGGATAAGAAAAGTGTTTTTAAAGATGCCCTAGAAAAAAATCCCAAATAAGCTTAGGCCTACTAAGCTTAGGTACACAAAATATTTTTTTTTGTTTTTTAAATCATAATTTATAACGATCCGGTCTAAAAGTATCAAACAAAAACACAAACATATTATTATGACGCTACGACTTTCCGCTCACATACAGTTAACTGTTTTTTGGATTGTTTTGGCAAATTCCTTTGATATTGTGAAGTGAACTTACCACTCTAGTTTTATCTTTATTTTTTGTTACTAAGGCTTCGTAGATCTATTACCCAATTGAGTGACGTATTATTTCTCATACTAGCTCGTTGGAGATGTGGTCTCTAAAGCAAGTGCCAAGAAGGTTTTTCTGAAGCATATCATCAGCTCCATTGCATTTATAATTCTTCTTGCAAGTCAAGCAGTCCGCGTGCAGGACTGGCAGGCATACAGAGCGTTCTGGGCATGCTAAATTGAATATTAATATCATAGATAGAGGCGCTATATAAATCACCATTTTATATTATTATTTGGAAAATAGAGAAAACTAGCGAGCCCAGCAGCCCGAGTTTGCTACTGAGGGTCCTATTTTTGTCGTTCTGTAGGCCTATCGTTAAGCCTCTGTAATGCTGTTGTGGTCTGGACGATATTGTACATTAATTTCGTCTCGGAGCCTAGTTTACATAAATAAATAAATATTAAATTAAAATGTTTTTTTTTTACTAGAGATTTAATTATCGAGTTTAACAGGGAACGAAATGAACTACAGACCAGTGTAGACCTAAACTTCGATGCTTTGTTCATAGCCAAACTGTACTTGCTGCTTTTAATCAATGAAGGAAAAACAGTTTATCGTCCTACCCAGCTTTAATAAGTCTAGAGTCTAGAACAGTGGCTTCCAAATTTTAAATGTCGCGACCCTTTTATACAGCTTTTCACGTTATGGCGACCCCCAACCATAAACTTTTTTCGTCACTACCTTATAGACTAACTGTAATGTGCTACTGTTTTAAAATGTAATATAAATATCTGATATGCAGGATGTATTTTCAGTGTTACAAGCTGAACATAATTAAAGCACAGTGATTAGTTACAAAAATCCATTTGAAATTATATATTGTGAAATATTTATTTCTAATTACAACACAACGTCAGTGCTGAGACTAAGATTGCGTCTTTCTCATCGGCTTACACAGCGAAGATCATCTTTCACAACAAGTCTACTTTTGTATTTAGATTTAATAATCAACAAACTGCAAAGCCCTTTCACAAAGATAAGTTGTTGGAGATGGAAGAAGAAGGCGCAACACAGTCTCAGACAAAATAGTATATGACTGCAAACACTTGATCCTTAATTTTTTGATTGGCATTGTAGAGAAATTAAAGGAACTTATCTTGTGTGGTCTCAGGAAGATCTTCAAATTTGACTGCGCATGACCGTCTTTCAAGTGCAAATGAAATGTCAGATAAATTAAGAGGTACGATGAAATTTCGTCTGCAAGCATGTGCAAGTGTTCTTTCACAAAAATCATTATCGTAAAAATCATTATCGTAATCCTTTTATCTGGTTTAATGTCATGTTCCTAAGAGAAAGCAGATAAGTTAAGCAACATGTAGACTACATTTTATTTACATCCAATTTTTTATGCCAAAGCTAAAGTTTTATTTGGAATTATCCGATCTTTCCAGACAAATTAAGGTTTCTTACAAAAATTAACTGGTCCTTGCAGTGATAAATTTTACTCATTCAAGATTTCAAAGATTTCAACAAAGTAAGTTATATTTTGCAGTTCACTTTTATCGCCATAAAGTGCTTTGAACTGCAGTCTTGCTTTCTGATTTTAAAGTTAATGAGTTCTAAGTATATCTATCACGAAGCTAAAAACACATTTTTAAATTTTTCCTCTCGACAACAATTTGACTTCAGTCACAGTGTGAAATAGTACTTCGGCGCATCCGACAGTTTTCGAAACTGTTTAAAGTAGGAATGTGATGGGGTTGGTGCACTGATGTCATCACGCCAGGTACTCGTATGCACAGAATAGAAATATACTTAT
The DNA here is from genome assembly GCA_949126835.1 of Anisus vortex. NCBI lineage: Eukaryota > Metazoa > Mollusca > Gastropoda > Planorbidae > Anisus > Anisus vortex. The sequence continues at coordinate 9,437,214 of OX421504.1, read as the reverse complement.
TCTGTGCTCGTATGTGAATGTATCTGCATTTAGACTGATAAAATATGTAAGCTTTTTTTCCGGTGGTCTTAGGCGACCCCATGAAATGTTTCTTCGACCCATATTAAGATTTAGTATATAATGTTGGTAGGCTATATTCTTTTCATTTCTTAAAAAAAAAAAAAAAAAAAAAAAAAAAAAAATTCAACGTAAGCGAGTCCGATATTTAAAAAAAAAATTAAACAAATTATGCTTACTAAATCTAATCAAGGGAGATAATAGTCCTATTGATTTTAGTAAACAATTATTTTACTACACAATTTGCATTTGATAAAAAAAAAAAAATAAATATTGTATATGCGTATACCAGTAGGCCTACCGGTACTCAAATTGATAAAAATACGTAAAATGAACAATCAATTAATTAATTTTTTACATTATAAATGTAATTATTAAAACACCCTTTTAGCTACTAGCTTGTTTTCATTAGTACGCATTTACTTCTTTTAATAGAAGTATGAATGTCTGTATTCAATCAATTTTTTGAAAAGCCTTAGTTTTAAGGTTTGAAGACTGTAAAGAGGAGGATTTGTCCCGAGACCAGGGAAGGGCAAGCGTGCCAGGCTTGTTACGCAAAAAAGATTTTCAATGGCACGCTGAAGACTCCTACAAAAACTATTCAAGTATCTTCTATTAGAAATAGATTGCTTAAGCAGGGTGACTTTTAGGCTGTTGGCACGCTGAATGAATTAGAAATCTCACTTTGATACACTATTATCAAAAGGTTGCCATTCCCTGGTCTAGACTAAAGAGCGTTGTTGCCAGGACACAACCCTGTTTGACCCCGCTACACACTGGGGAGGGTTCTGAGGTGGCGCCATCAAAGAGTACTGTGCTGTACATGTTGTTATGGAAAGCCCCAAATAAGACCAACAAAAATAAGTGTTTTCCTATGGTTCTTGGCGACCCCCATGAAATGGTCGTTAGACCCGCAAAGGGGTCGCGACCCACAGGACGGGAACCGCTGGTCTAGAACATTTGACGGAACGTCTGGTAATTACCATAGTGTTTTGTTTTCTGACTATAATCTCTAAGCCAAAAAGACTAAAAGCCCGCCCAACAATCCTGACACCCACCACCATCTATTAAAAGGTGAAAATTGATGGGGTGGGGATGGCGGCTTGTAACACTCAATAAGGGGAAGCTACCCAGGGAAAACTCGATTAGAACACGTTGACTAATTGTTGCCGTGGAGTTATTTCCCATACGCTCTCGAGCTCTGAAATTATGCCACGTGTCTTTGGAGGAGGAGAGATCGATTGTTGTTGTTACCTCCCCTCTTTCACGCCCCACGCTCTGTGATGACGGAAGAGGGATCGAGTCTGCTACTAGAGACTGTGATGATTGATTTGCCAACTTATAGAAGTTTAGGAGCGTCACAACTAGACTAATAGAGTCTAGATAGGCCTTTCAAGACGCTTGAAGATATTACTTTTTTTTTGTTTACAAAGCACAATGAAACACATATTATTATCTTATTCGAACTTTAAAAACTCATCTACGGGGACGTCCATTAATTACGTCAACAATTTTTTGGCGATTTTTACCTCCCCCCTCCCCCTTGTCAACAACTGTCAAACTTTCATAGACCCCCCCCCCCTATATAATTACGTCAACAATTCGTTACCCCCCCCCCCCCCCCTATAACAAGTAAAAAAAAAATCAAACGCTGGCTTTTATGTTTAAAATAGATTTGAAACGGAAAGGTCTAGATCTTTACTATAATTAATTGTAATACATTTTAAGAGTTGTTATAAAGATTTTATATTGACTAGATAGAACACTCATAGGCGTTTGCCACGAAAGGGGTGTAACATGCTTACTATCTCCCATCGCCCCTCCCAATTTGTTTTTCCAATCCGAGGATTTCAACAATATTTCTTTCCTTTTTATTTACTATTGTTCTTTTCATATAGAAATATTGAATACTTTCTGATTGTACGTTTCACTAATGAGCTTTTGGTACAATGTTAATTGTTAAATAGCTTAGGGGGAATCTGTGCACCAGTTGTAAATTAACCTGCTTTTTTAACTATATGCTCACTATTCCTTCTTGCATTATTGCCCCCCCCCCCACACACACACATTATATGATTATACACACGGTAGTTGGCTTCCTTGCCCCTACCGCTCCTACCTTGCACTATTTGCCACCCACACCTTGCAATCTGGCTACGCCACTATAGGCCTACTAATACATTTTTATCTCATAATTTTTTTTTTTACAAAATTAGACATTTAAACTAAAAAATTACTATATTTAGCCTAATCACCAAATTTTAATGTTTCACCCAATTATAACGTGTCAGCAAAAATATATTAGTTTATATATCAGAATTAGGGATGTTAAAAGGAATGGTAGGCTAAGTATTTCGGACTTCATGGGCCACGAATTATTTTTCTGAAGGAAATATTTTAAAATAACCATGTTGGATTCACACAATACACTTCATTAAATGCAATTCAAACATAGTCTCAGAGAGGGCCTATTGTTGTTTTTAGTTCTATTGCCAATCCCAGCTATCGCGTACATGGTATATATAACGAACGCCAGTCTCTGGCGCCTAATTTCACTTCTGTACCTATGAGCCCCAAAGCTGGCGAAGTGTGTAAACCGCCGATACGTTCCCATTAAGAATACACCAGCTGGCGAACGCATGGGGGAGAGCTCCCGCAGCGGGTCCGGACAGAGCTGAGCTCAACGCTAAACGTTACGCCCTGGACACAAGACGGGCTCGTCCGATTTTATTTTTTTTAGACCTTTTAACTTGGTTCCCCGAGTCTGACCAGTTAGCTAATGCATGGGACAAGCGGTCGCCGAGATACTTCCACTCCCATCTCTGTAAGTGACGGAGAGAGGCGTGGTATCCCGAGCTGCAAGTCTGGAGATTAATCGGCTTGTTCTGTTCTTCCATTAGAGGGGTCCTGTGAGGTAGGCCTACCCCACTGTCCGATTTCTGGCGTCTCCGGGGTGGGGGCTGATGCGACGTACGGAAAGGTATACAAAACGTCCTGTAAAGACGGCTGCTTTCAAAGGTGGCCTTGAGGGGATGACATATCCGTGTCAGACAAAATCCGCTCGGCCAACACACCGTCAGCCCACATTACAGGAATACGAGGCAAGCCATGGATGGCTCGAGCAAATGTACGTTCGTAAAAGGGGAATCCGAACGGAGCAAGCCGACCCAACAAGCGACGGCCTTGTAGGACAACGCCTGAATACTCATATCTTTCCATGTCGGAGTGGATGGCCTGCTAACGCTGATCGAAACATGGTTTCAAGGGTTGGAACTTGGAAAAGACTCAACCATGGGCGTTGAATTAAAGCAGTCGACTCTTGGACGGTGTTCATAGTCCTTTCAGGACTCAATAACAGAACGGCGCCTAATTTAGATGTAGGCCTACTGAGCGGCAAAAAACTGGGTTTCTGTTTCTGAACGTACTCTGCAGAATGTATGTTGGTGTGTTTATGTTCTTTTGTTATTCCAGTCACAATGGCTTGCTAGACAACAGCGAAGGTGACGTTTTTTTACAATTGGTCGGACTTTTGCCGTGCTTACAATTGCATTAGTTACCACTTTCCACTCATACATAGATCTACAAACTAACAAGATGAACACAAAAAGGACATGTCAAATGTAGCGTCCGTAATTTTAATTAATATATTTGTATTAACGTAAAACCATGTTTATATATTATGTCTGCTATGTAAGTGGCACATGACAAATGTAGCCTAGAATTTTGTAATAAATTTGTATCATTATTTATTTTAAAAAAGTAACATTGTTGACGTCAACTTTTCTTGACCTCCCCCCCTCCCCCTTGTCAACAATTGTCAAACTTTTTCAGACCCCCCCCTCCCCCATATTTTGTTGACGTAATTAATGGACGTCCCCTACAGACTTCCACTTCGCTTGTCTAAATCTCAGTCTTCTGTTATGTTGTCACATCCATAATACGCCGTGGTAGCTTGTAAAAAACAACAACATAAAAAAACTAACATTTTTTTTTAGTCAACCAGTCTACCACTATTCACTTACTTATAGGCCTAGGCCTACTTATTTCTACATTTCACACGCCGTTAACTCGGTATTCCAAAGGGGGACAACAAAGCTTGCAAGGGACATCACTCAGAGACCACCACGTGTTTCAATAATAGTTGTTAATCGTTTCGCTACACACGTTACTTTAACAATCTATATCTAACTAATAAATGAAAAAGGAGAAAAAAAAAACAAAATGTCAAAATATGTCAAATAAAAAGAGAGTTTAAAATTTAAATTTATAAAACCCCACTCACTCTCAGTCAAAATGTGCATATGTGTAGGCCTTATTGTTGTATTAATGGACCGCGCCCTTATAATGTCAGAGGAAGAGGAAGAACATGTATGTCTATACTTTCTTTTGAAAAAAAAAACACTTGAAAATAGCCGCACCATTCCCCTCTCAAAGTATTGTTTCCAATAATATGAAAATAGGATAGGCTACTTTACCAACAAAAAAAAAAAAAGAATTTTAAAGGGAAAGGTGAAAAAAGGCTACTATAGATCTAGATCTAGGCCTAATAAAAAAGTCTGAAAAAAAACACGATCAACAAACACAACAAATATGGCTGCAAAAAAAAAAATATGGTCACCAGACGAAGAATTATTGCGCGTCAGCCTCAGGCCATACTATCTACCATAAATATATCGTCAAGACTTCAGTCAGCCAGAATACAGTGGATGACTACTAAAGAACTTTTTTCTTTTATGATAAATTGTGTGAATGTGTGTGCGCTTGTCTATTTTATAAGTATATTTCTGTGCTTGTATACAAATTACAAATAATTATTTTATTTTGTTTAAAATATGCTGAAGGACAAAACATCTGTAATCAAGACAAATTTCCATTTGTTTGGATAAATAAAGAAATCTTATCTTATCTTATATAGATCTAAGTATCTAAGTGACTTATTGTGACTTTTATAGTTCGGATCCAAGTAGCCTAAACATATAGTCCAGGGGTTGGTAACGTTTTTATAAACGAAGTGATTATACGGCGGATCCGCCGTATAACGCTCAGCGTTATTCGGCGGATTTTTGCGTGAACTCCTGACCTATATTATACATAATTGTTTATCTGGTCCTATATGCTTAATTACTATTTTTTCGTACTATTAGAACAAGGTTTGTTGGCCCAATGGTTAGTAGCTTGCGCTGTCAACAGGGGTGACGCAGGTTCAAATCCAGCCAGCTCCGCAATTTTTTTTTTTTAGTATTATATAAAAATACACCGTAATCACTCCGTTCAATTATAGTAAAACGATAAATATTTTTTAGTTAAATTCGTGTTTTGTTTGTCATTGTTTATAATTAATTCAAACATAAAGGTTACTCTATTTTTATGGCCTATTATGTCTCTTAATCACAATTAGAAATTGATTTTACGGTTAGGCCCGGTTAGGTTTAGGACTTAGCTAGGAATATGATCCTAATTAAAAGCCTATAGCCTATAGAGTCACTATAGACTATAGAATAGAATATAAAGTTTTAAGTCATAAGTATAGCCTAACTCTCACAATTTTTCGTAAATTCGGTATTATACACTTTCGGCTGTTTGAATAACGCTTCCCAAAAATTAGTGCTTCGAGTTGTAGGCAGTAAAAAATATCCTGTATAATATAGGTCACGAGTTCACGCAAAAAATCCGCCGTATAACGCTGAGCGTTATACGGCGGATCCGCCTTATAACGCCTCCCTTTTATAAAAGGTGTGCCAAAGTAGGATTTTTAATTCATTCAGCGTGCCAACATCCTAAAAGTCATACTAATTTAGCACTCAATTCCTTGTAGTAGTGAGTAAAGTACCCGTCGGAAGCAGCGTTCACCAGTTTCTGTGGCCACGGCATACTTAGGTGATTGTGTGGCCAGCACTATGCACAGCCGCCTATACTTTACCCTAACTAATGTCAGGTACCCATCAGAGCTGGTAGACTCAGGGGCACCCTCCGGACCCAGGAAAAAATCCTAGCCTGCATAATTCCTTGTAGAAGAGACTTGAATAGCCTTTTTGGGGGTCATCCGCGTGCCAATGAAAATCGCCCTGCGTGCCAAGTCTGACACGCGTTGCGTAGGTTGCCGAACCCCTGAATTATAGTATATTGTTCTAAGAAAAATGAGTGTTAGACAAGAAAAAAATAACAACAGTAAAAACAGCGCGTTATTTTATAATAATAGATCATTGTTGGAATGTATACTGGCGAGTGTGTGTGAGGGGGGTGGGGTGGGGGCAGAATGTTGCTGTCGGTGAAAGGAAATAAAGTGTGCGTGTTTGCGTAAGTGTAGGGAAAGTGTGTACGAAAGTCTCTATATTATTTACGGCAATGTTACAATAAAAGGAAGTTCATGCAAGTTATTAGACTACCGGGATATGTGACTTTGCGATAGTCGCACGCCCAAAAATAGAGAAGCTCGCAACTGCAACTGCGACTGTCTACACATCGACTACCGCAACAATAGGAATAATTAATAAATTTCGAAACAATTCAAGTGAGTGGCCCTAACAAAGATTACTGTCTTTTGTAGTCTAATGAGCAGGGGTCGGCAACCTTTTGCTTATAGTGTGCCAAACTAGGATTTTTAAATCATTCAGCGTGCCAACAGCATGAAAGTCAAACTGCTCAACTATATTATTTCTATAAGACAATTTATTTAGTGCTGTAGCAAGACCAAGACCAAAAGAAAAGGAGCGTTATAGAGGAAATCATTAAAGCATTTTATATTTAATTAACAAATTAACCTGTTTGTTATTATCTTTTTAAATCAATCAATTCATAGCTAATTATACACAATTTCATAATTCGACGTACACATTAATGGTGAATGTATCAACATTTAAATTTAGTTGTCGAGATATTTTTCTAGTTATAGCCTAGATATAAATTCTTTACAGTTGATCTCAGCATAACTGAGATACACTAATACAGGGCTCGGGAACATGGGCGCCCGCAGAAAATTTTCTAGGGGGGGGGGGGCAAAATATTTTTAGTAATGTTTTAATGTAGTTTTAATTTACTGAGCGCATTTGTATGGTGAACGAACGGACAGAACACTGAAGTAATTGTAGTACACTGTAGTAATGAAGGGCATACTGTAGCAACACATTTTTTATTAGCACAATATATGTATATAATGACGTAAACCATACAACCCTTTGAAGTCCGCAGCGGTGTTAAACAAGACTGCGTACTTGCACCCACCTTGTTTGGAATATTCTTCTCGTGTCTACTGCACTATGCTTATGGAGACTGCAACGAGGGTGTCTGTCTACCTTCACACAAGCAGATCTGGAAAGCTCTTCAATCTAAACAGGCTCAAAGCCAAAATCTCAAGCAGTGATCTCCTAGATGGGGAGATAAATAGTAGAATAGCTAAAGCCATGGGCACTATGGCAAGATTTAACAAAAAAAAAAACGAGTCTGGATGAACTCACTGCTCACACGCTCCACTGAACAACTAGTTTATCGAACATGCGTTGTGATTACCCTGCTGTACGGCTGTGAGACATGGAGCACATATTCCTGGGAGGAGAGAAAACTGAACACCTTTTACCTTAGGTGTCTCAGACTCGTTTTAGATAGAAGATGGCAGGACAGGGTTTCAAACGCAGAGGTCCTACGAAGAGCAGAGTGTCAAGACATCCGTATTACTCTCAGTAACAGACGTCTCAGCTGGCTAGGTCATGTACGCCGAATGCCACAGGGTCGACTTCCACAGGACATTCTATATGGAACGTTAGCTTCGGGACAGAGACCTGCTGGACGTCCAAAACTGAGATTTGCGGATGTCTGCAAAAGAGATATGAAACAACTCCAAATTGACCCAAACAGTGGGGAGATCATGGCGCAGGATAGGCCCACTTTGAGGGCAGGAATCAAAGAAGGTTTCAGGCTTGCGGGAGAGGAGCGCGCCAGGAAAGAGACAGTGGAGAAAAATGTGATCCACTCCGCTACATTCAACTGCAGCAAGTGTGACCGTGCCTGTGTGTCCAGGATTGGCCTCTTTAGCCAAATGAGGGCTTGCAAGGGAAATGAATCGTCTCTCGAGACGTAAAATGCCGACGAATGTGCTGAACGATCGCTCCACCGTACATGTTGTTGCTGGTAATGTTAGCAAAACTAGTAAGGCATACGGCAAGGTAACAAGTCGATGAAATTTTGGCTACTTTTGTATTCTCGTGTTTTCCGAAAATCAAACTAACTCAAGGTTTCACTATCTCAATTATCAATGTGGTATACCTGATTAATCCCCAAAGATAATGAGATCGATATGATAATGGAAGGAGTCACAGTTGTTACAATTAATTATAAATGTTTTAATAATTTTTTTTTTTTTTCTATTTTAGTCAAATTTTTTGTTTTTTTATCTATCAATCGGGGGGGGGGGGCACTTTTCCTCCAGGGGGGGGGGGGAACTCCCCCCCTTGTCCCCCCCCCCCCTGCGGGCGCCCATGGTCGAAAACCTTTTTTCTGAGAGAGCCATGTAGGTCTACACCACATATTTTGAAAAGTAATTCTCTGAAACATTATGTTTAAAACTAAAAATTCAAGTAAATGTGTGCATTTTGTGTAATTTCAACACTAAAAGTACAATAATTATGTCTCTGAATTCTTCTGATGCTGAGCTGCAGTAGACTTTAGCTCATTTGTAGAATGAAATATTGATATGCAATTAATATGTAGATCAAAAAGTCTAAAAAACATTTTTTTTAATAATCGAACATTTGTCTGCGAGCCAGATGCAGCCATCAAAAGAGCCACATCTGGCTCGCGAGCCATGGGTTACCGACCCCTGCACTAATATATATATTTTTTTTTTTCAACTAATATATTATTTAGGCTACATCCAGAAAGCAGCAGGCCTACAGCAATCAACAAACTATTGAATCTATTATAGTTAATCGGAAGAGAATAGGTGGTAATAATACAAATTGGGTAGTTAATGTAATGTTTAAAAATGTACATATAAATTCTTAGGTCATATAATATTTATAGCCTATAATTTTCAACAATTTTTTAATAGTTTGATAATTTTAAAATTGTAAATTGTAAGCCTTTAAAAAAAAATAAAAAAATATTAGAAATACTAATGCAAAGAAAACGGGTTAATTATCTCCCTTCAATTAAATTCTCAAAATTTGATGCTAGAGATGCCAAACGAGTTAATTATTTTATAATAGCTAGTCTACTTCTGATAACGCTCATCTATCTTAATTTGCTTTAAATTTTATAAAAGAGTCTACCCAGCTCTGATTGGTACCGGGCATTAGTTAGGGTAAAGTAAAGGCGGTTGGGCATCGTGCTGGCCACACATCCCCTAGTTTAATGCCGTGGCCACTAAAACTGATGAACGCTGCTTCACCGACCCTGTCGGTCCTACTGGTGGGCCTATCTACTTTACTTTTAAAAGTAAATAGATCTACGGATTTAAGAAATACCTCAATGATTAGGGATTTAATAAGTAGTCCTATAGCTGAAGATGTTCAATGCAAAATAAATTAAATTTGGCATTTGATTTCTTTTTATGTAGGCCTATGCATGACCTCCCTAGTCGATTTATGTATCCCATCAACCTCTGCTTCTATTCCGCCCCCCCCCCCCCCGGTCCATTTCGTTTTCCTCAGAAGCCCAAACGATTTTTTTTCTCCAAAAAATGCATGATGTCAATATTGTTCCTTGCTTACCTTCCTTAATAACACATTGAAGTCATTTCTAAATATAAATCTGGCTCGCGTAGCGCCACGTATGTTTTTTTTTAGTTCAGTGAGGCTGAAGTGCAGGAGGCGGAGATACAAAGAAATACAAAATCAACCACCTGTACGAGGAAAATGAGATTTGGGGAGGGAGGGGGATATTCCAGACTTGAACGAGATTTATTTTTTTGTCTGGCGGTAAGTGGTGTGGGGATAGGAAGAGGGTGGCACGATACAGGTTTGATATAGGCTATAAGGAGACATTGATGTATATAGGCTATAAGGAGACATTGATGTATATAGGCTATAAGGAGACATTGATGTATATAGCTATAAGGAGACATTGATGTATATAGGCTATAAGGAGACATTGATGTATATAGGCTATAAGGAGACATTGATGTATATAGGCTATAAGGAGACATTGATGTATATAGGCTATAAGGAGACATTGATGTATACAGGCTATAAGGAGACATTGATGTATACAGGCTATAAGGAGACATTGATGTATATAGGCTATAAGGAGACATTGATGTATATAGGCTATAAGGAGACATTGATGTATATAGGCTATAAGGAGACATTGATGTATATAGGTTATAAGGAGACATTGATGTATATAGGCTATAAGGAGACATTGATGTATATAGGCTATAAGGAGACATTGATGTATATAGGCTATAAGGAGACATTGATGTATATAGGCTATAAGGAGACATTGATGTATATAGGCTATAAGGAGACATTGATGTATATAGGCTATAAGGAGACATTGATGTATATAGGTTATAAGGAGACATTGATGTATATAGGCTATAAGGAGACATTGATGTATATAGGCTATAAGGAGACATTGATGTATATAGGTTATAAGGAGACATTGATGTATATAGGCTATAAGGAGACATTGATGTATATAGGCTATAAGGAGACATTGATGTATATAGGCTATAAGGAGACATTGATGTATATAGGCTATAAGGAGACATTGATGTATATAGGCTATAAGGAGACATTGATGTATATAGGTTATAAGGAGACATTGATGTATATAGGCTATAAGGAGACATTGATGTATATAGGCTATAAGGAGACATTGATGTATATAGGCTATAAGGAGACATTGATGTATATAGGCTATAAGGAGACATTGATGTATATAGCTATAAGGAGACATTGATGTATATAGCTATAAGGAGACATTGATGTATATAGCTATAAGGAGACATTGATGTATATAGGCTATAAGGAGACATTGATGTATATAGGCTATAAGGAGACATTGATGTATATAGGCTATAAGGAGACATTGATGTATATAGGCTATAAGGAGACATTGATGTATATAGGCTATAAGGAGACATTGATGTATATAGGTTATAAGGAGACATTGATGTATATAGGTTATAAGGAGACATTGATGTATATAGGCTATAAGGAGACATTGATGTATATAGGCTATAAGGAGACATTGATGTATATAGGCTATAAGGAGACATTGATGTATATAGGCTATAAGGAGACATTGATGTATATAGGCTATAAGGAGACATTGATGTATATAGGCTATAAGGAGACATTGATGTATATAGGCTATAAGGAGACATTGATGTATATAGGCTATAAGGAGACATTGATGTATATAGGCTATAAGGAGACATTGATGTATATAGCTATAAGGAGACATTGATGTATATAGGCTATAAGGAGACATTGATGTATATAGGCTATAAGGAGACATTGATGTATATAGGCTATAAGGAGACATTGATGTATATAGGCTATAAGGAGACATTCATGTATAAAGTCTGTGTGAAAGTATAGGCCCATATAGGCTTTAAGTACAGGCAGTAGGCCCTAATTATAGCAAACTATAAAAGTTGAAGTAGTCCTATCAGGTATGCCAACCTAGGGAAGCAGAATTTCCCTTTTTTTTCCACTTCAAAAAAAAAATATAGAAACGGTTGGGGTTGGGGATTGTGTGGCCGACACAGAAACCCACCATTACCTTTTATAATTTTCAGAAAATGAATGCGGTTCCCTCACTTCTTTACTCAGACCAACTCCCTTCTTACAACAAAAGTCCCCCCCCCCCCCCACCTTAAAAATAAATCACAACTAAAGAAAAAACACTCACCATAACTTTACGTTTAATTCTGATTCTTTTAAAACAATTCTTGAGTGAGAAACAGATGAGAATAGTTCTAGAAATGCTAAACCAAGTATACAGTCCGACTTGTTATAGATCAATTGTCCTTTGAGCACATCACCCGTAACTTGTTCCATTTTATTTTGACCAACTATTATTATTTTTTTTAAATCTTCAATAGCGTATAGAAAATTACTTTTTTGAAATGGTAAATAGGACCAAGTAAACAGGTCAATTCTCAATGGTAAATAGGACCAAGTAAACAGGTCAATTCTCAATGGTAAATAGGACCAAGTAAACAGGTCAATTCTCAATGGTAAATAGGACCAAGTAAACAGGTCAAGTCTCTATGGTAAATAGGACCATGTAAACAGGTCAATTCTCTATGGTAAATAGGACCAAGTAAACAGGTCAATTTCTACTCCTTTAATCACATTTTACGGACTCAGTGAGACTGTAGGTCAAAGGTTAATTTGATTAAAACTTACAATATAAAAAAAAGGACGCAGAGACAAATTTATACATATTTTTCTTTTAATGTATTCTACTCCAACAAGCATTTTCTTAGCAAAATCATCACATTTCTGCATTAAATAAATTTGCATTATGTACACAATTTCATATATTCCAATATATTCTATAGATGGGTCAAAAAACAATTATGTACACACAGTATGTATAAATATATCTTCAATATGTACACCATCAGATGATTTCCTTGTACACTTTTTACAAAACTAACCAGGTGAGTAGAGGCAATAAGAAGGGCCCTCGAGTCCACCCCAGTAACATTATTACAACCTTACTGAATAGAGGTTAGTGGCGATGGGAGATGACTCTCAACAAGAGAAAGACAGGGTTAGTTGGGAATGGTAGGTAACTCTCATCAGAAGAAAGACAGTTTGGTGGGAAAGGGAGATAAATGCCTATGTACACAGGTGTAAAAAAAAAAATGAAATACCATACTTATATTGGAATTGCAATCTTTCTGTTAAAAGCAAAATAAAAATGTAGGACATATAATCCTTCTATTGATCAGTCATTTTCTTTCTCCCTAAATATTGCTGTGATTTGAAAAAAAATAATTCTACCACATTTAGCCCTGAAAGAGTTTTAACCCTTTAAATACAGTGGACGTCACATTGACGTCCTAAATAAATGGTACAAATATTTATATTAAAAACCTGCGGTACGGTAGTGAAATGTTTACATTTTCATGAATCTCTCTAACTGTCTGTGTCAAATTTACATTATTGTGATCAGAGATGAATAACAATTTATTTCCTGTTGTTCCACATTCACCCTAGCCGAAGGCATCGAAATCATTCTTTTTTTTTTCTCATATTTTTTCAAACATGTTTCAGCTCAGGATGGAATTCTGGGTCGGAGCTGTAAATGTTACAAATGTAAATAGTTGTGACTCAAACAGCTACTTGTAGTTAGGTACCGGGGTAAGAAATAAAACGTGGTAGAAAAAACTATAACAGTATTGCTATAGTAACAACAACAAACAAAATATTTGTTACAATTATGTTTACATGAGACATTGTGAGACAATTCATAAAAAATTTTTTTTGATTAGGGCCTAACCTGAAATAAGAAATTCCACTGTTTCTGAAGTATTCACCTTGGCAAATAATAATCACAATAAATAGTATTTAAAAAAATGTGATTGTTTTTGTTTCGATAACTGGCAGACATTTGATTACATAATCAATCAGGACACGATCAAGTTTGCAAACACTTGGGATGCTGTTCTGGATGGAAGTAATCTACTTGGTTAGGCCCTATTTATGATACCATTGAGAAAATTAGCTTGCAGCTGATAGAGACAACGTTAAATAAAAAAAAAAATTAGTTTTCAAAATTCAGATTTGAACAATTAGTTTTTTTTCTACAATGAATGTCATGATATGTTGTAACAAAAGTTCAAATAAAAACAATAAAAACAGCAACAGATCTTTAATATAATCACAACTTCTAGATTAACTATTTTTTTTTCCTCATTCTAACATTGTAACAATAAATTGTTTCATTTCTTGAGTCAACAAAAATTTTGCTTTTTTTTTTAAAAACAGTTTTCTTTCCCGCATACAAAAATACCTGCACAACCAGGCCATCCAAAATATGAACACTGAACTGAAGGCGCCTTCCCACTTACAAAGGAAAACAACAACAGCTCCGTACTGGAAGTCATGTCACGGCAGTCTGGGTCCTAACACATACTCAGCTTTACGCCTAACAACACACACACACTTTAGTCTCGTCCAGAACACAATACAATCCCATAAGTCAGATGAGACAAGTCCTTTAGATCATCTTCTAATATATCCCCCATCCCAAAGGTCACTTCCGACTGGTTGAAAACATGTCCATACTTGAGGACACTCCTCCGCACATGGAACCGGAAACCAGGCTGTGTAGAAAAAAACAACAAAAACAAACTAATGAACAGTGAAAAAAACAATAACATTTTTAATGTAAAAAGTTTTCACAGATTTACTGCACATACTCAAGATGAACCAGAGAAAAAATGATTTTTATTAAGATGATTTAATATAATAATTCATTTTTTAAAATATTTTTTTTAATAATACTAAGTTTAAAAGTTTTATTTTAGGTAAGTGATATTACACACAGACACATGTTTGTCAGATTTATCTCACACGCATGATTGGGGCATGTGTTTGGCTGGCGTACAGAAGGTCCTGGGTTCAAATTCTGGCGAAGGCTAGGAATTACACTTTTAGTTAGTATTTTGTACTGGAACAGGAATCATATCGTAATCATCTGTACCATTCACAATTTTAAGAAGATTTATATTATACATAATATGATGTCTGTGATCAGATCTGACAGCACCTTAGAAATAACACAGAATCAGGGAAATGGCTTTGTGGGGAAAGAGTTAATTTGATAATTGTTTTAAAAAAGATAATATTTTGACACTTCGAATGTTTACTTGATCAATTAAGGGTTGGTGAGCCAGTAGAGAGCTCTTTTTTTTATTTGTGCTCGCATCATGATCATTTTTGGTATATAGATAGTACGAACAGGTCCGAGTAAGTATACCATAAAAAAATAATTTCTGATGGTTGTGATGGAAATGGCGGCCATTTTGGATATTTTAGTTAACATTTTACCAAATACAAAAAATTTATCACAATCATTTATTACCTTGATTATTTATCAAGATAATGTATTGCAATTTGGCGAATATATTTATAAGCTATATCTTTATACAATTTGCGGATGAAATTTGGTTCAATTGATAAATAAAATTTATATGAATTTTTTAGTAAAACATAGGAAAAAAATAATTTAATTGCTAATTTTTTAAATTAACATTTAATTTAAGGAAAACTAAAACTCGTATCAAAAAAATTCATCCTGTAACTATGATTACTAACATTAACATGTAATAAATGTATGTAAAAATTTCATAAAGATTGGTTTAAAAATATGGAAGTTAATACAAAAAGAAGAAGAAAAAGTAGTATTTTGAGAAAAAAATGAAAAAAAATGACAACTCTAGGGAAAAAAAATTGGGGAATAAAATTGACAAATTCAATTTTCTCATCTATTTCTTAATGGTTTGTTGTAAGATTTGTCCCCACAAAGACAAAATGTTAACCTTTAATATGATGTATAATGTATATTAATAATAATATATAATTAAACTCATTTTTTTTTATTACTGTAGTGTAAATATGTTTAAAAAAAAATAAAATAAAATTCTGATGTATACCCATTACAAATGCAATTTTTACATTTAAATAATGTTACTATAATTTCCGAACTAAATGTTTTAGGTCCAGGAATAGTTAAAGTATACAACTTAGGCAAAAGCTTAAAAATTGAATTTTCGTACATTTAGATCAATTTTACTGCCGTCCCTACCCTTAAAACAAATTTTCTAAGACAACGAAATAAAAACAAAAATTAAAACAACACAAAAAGAAATAAACTTACTTTTGTCAAGCGTCGACATGTAATAATGCCATTGCCTATTCTCAAGTCCCTCCTCAGAGTGAAAGGTTTCTTAAGAGTTGGGGTTTCTATGGCGGGCTCCCCAGACAAGGACTGGAAGTCATCCTTGATCATCACGCCAGAGTCGTCAGAGCACTGGCTGCTGCTGTCGTCGCAGAAGTCTTCCTCCAGTCTGTTGTCCATCATGTCCTCGTCAGGTCCTGGCGCCCTGGAGATCAAGCTTTCCTCCGTGCTTTCATCAGTGTTCATCTGTACATCAAAACATAAATTACAATTAGACCTGTTTTATAGACTACAGCAAAATAAACTCTGTGCTTTGACCAGTGTTCATCTGTACATCAAAGCATAAATTACAATTAGACCTGTTTTATAGAGTACAGCAAAATAAACTCTGTGCTTTGACCAGTGTTCATCTGTACATCAAAGCATAAATTACAATTAGACCTGTTTTATAGACTACAGCAAAATAAACTCTGTGCTTTGACCAGTGTTCATTTGTACATCAAAGCATAAATTACAATTAGACCTGTTTTATAGACTACAGCAAAATAAACTCTGTGCTTTGACCAGTGTTCATCTGTACATCAAAGCATAAATTACAATTAGACCTGTTTTATAGAGTACAGCAAAGTAAACTATCTACTGTTCAGACCACTGACATTGGCCTTAGGTGTAAGCGAAGCAGCATTCAACAAGATCCATGGCATACAAGGGGAATGTCTGGCCAACAAAATGCCCAGCCGCCCATACTTTTTCACAACAGATTTCAGGTACCCAGGATAGGTCAGAAACACACTTAAATCAAAGGAAAAAAAAGTTGGGAGTTTTAAAACATGGGTTTGAACCTGAGACAATCAGAATGGTAATCCAAACGTGCAGCTGCTAGACCACAGTCAGAATATATATATGGCTTTTTTTCTTTTCTAACACAACAATACAAAGTTCTCTTTCTACTTACTTTAGTATTCAGCTGGTCTACTGAAGGTATAGGGCTAAATGTTTTGTCTTTAGAGGATTCCTCCAGGCGAGAGATTTCTATAGACCTTTGTAATAGCAATCCTTGAAGTGCTCTATGGAATCTCTGCCTTCTGATCCATTTGCTCAGAGCTGGCATAGGCGGGGAGAAAAAGGAATGAGACAAATTGTTCATTAATTCTAGAGCTAAACTATAATAGAGATTATTTTATTATATCATGTATACAGTTTGTTATGTTAGAATATGTGGAAGGGTGTCTTCCACGTGTCATTAAAAATCATTCATACATATTATGAAAACTATTTAAACATGCTATACAAATATAACAAAATATATGATAATTCTAAATTTAAAGTTTTAAATACAGGTAAAACATACATCTTTTTATGATCCTCAAGGACTTTGCTAGAGTTTTCAAAGCACATCTCAATTTGTGCAACCGCCAAGCAGCTTGAATCTTGGAAATGCTCTCCCTGAATTTGCAGTAGTTGGTGCGGGCAGAGTGCATGCGCCACGTGGACTGTATCTTCAGGGCTGCAAGTTTGTGAGACTGGAAAAGGCGCTGCAAGTAAAATCTTCTCCAGGCGGCTTGGACTTGGGCCACCAGTTCAGTGATGATCCTGGCTCTGGTGTGTTCCAGGTGATCCAACTGCAAGATAATAAGGTCATAGTTACAGCAGCTTTAAACCCTATAAATGTATTAATGAATGTAGTAAGCATGTTCATTATGGAGTTCCCCCCCTCCCTGCCAGATAGTCTTTAGTGAAACTAGAAAATTTTGTACCCTTACATTTGGAGTTAATAATTAATAAAGTATGTTTGACCTTCAGACCAATTCATCCATTGGAACCATAGAGCTAGGGAAGCAGATTTCACTGTTTATTCTGTGGCAACAGCATACAAGGGGATGTGTGGTCAGCACAATGACCAGATCTCCAACTACTGTCAGGTAACCCATTAGAGCTGGGTCGGGTAGACACAGGGACACCTGCCACCCTGAGTAAAAAAACAATCCTAGCCTTCACCAGGATTCGACCCCAGGACTTTCAGTATGCCAGCCAACCAAGCTGCTACTATGCCACCACCCCGCCCCAGACAGGTCTGGAGAGTTATCCCTAATTCTACACATCTGTGGTGAGCACCTGATACTGAAATCCATAAGGGGGACTAGGTATTGTGCTGGCCACACAATCACTTGTAAAAATTGGTGAGCCCTATTTGACGAGCTTTTCAGATTTGAAAAGATACCTTGCTTTAATGGATGTTTTAATTAAAAAAATTTTTTTAGCACAAAATCACTAAAGTTATTTCTTTGTAAATGTTTAACAAGGCTACCAAAAGGGGTACAAGCCAACCACATCCCAACGCCTTACCCCAAATAGAAAAAAAATTGTTTGACAATGTTCAATTAAAAACAAAAAAAACCCAGTAATATTATTTTTACAATTATTTATGCTTAATAAAACATGACAACAATCAAACAGCGCAAACTGACATGTCTCGGTCATGTGTTGCGGCCCAATAACCTGCCAAAAACAATCCTCCAGGGCACAGTAGAAGGAGGACGTCATAGGGGCCACCAGCGGAGATGCTGGTTCGACAATGTAAATTATTGGACATGGTTGCAGTTGACTCAACTATTGACAACCGCTCAAGATAGGCAAAAGTGGAGACAGTTGACTGCTGAAGTGTCCATTCGCTCCCCACAACGGTCAAGGCGACTCAAGGTAATAACGATGATGATGACATAATTATTAATGCGAATGTAAAGATTAAAATGCAACCTGAGAAAATAAACCCACATACCTTTCCTCACGCCACTAATGCATTTAGTAAAGGAAGTATACTTCAGTATAGTATTGGTGAATAGTATTGGCCTTTGCCTGTAGTATGAGACATACCCATCAGAACATTGAACATTCCTTTTTGCTTTTTTTTCTCCATACCATAGAATGAAATCAGTCTATTCTACAACGGTCAAGGGGATTGATAATAATGATAGTTGATAAAGCTAAACTGACCTGCGTCTGTGTGAGGAAAAGTTTGTGTTTGCCAAACTGTGCATGGACACTGTGTAGATCCTGGGCTTGGAACGCACACACAAGGACTCTGGCACACTGCTTGTACACATCTTCTGCACTGGGACCTGAAACACAAGGCACACTAATCAGAATTGTATAAGTTTGGACACAATGAAAGGAGAAAATGTAAATGTAATACCGCTGAAAAAAACTCCTTTTTGCAAAATGTCAGAAACAAGTGGACAAAAAAAGATTTCATAAAGTTTCTACCTTTTTTCAACAAAGATTTCATAAAGTTTCTACCTTTTTTCAACAAAGATTTCATAAAGTTTCTACCTTTTTTCAACTCTTTTTCTTCACGAATTATTTTCCCTTTTCTGACAGAAGTTTTACTTTTTAACCCTTCCCGTACCGACTTACTTCTATCTATGCTGCCATCAGTTCCGCTATATACACGCCCGGGACTGTAAGGGTTAAGATATTTGTCATTACTAAGGCTATCTTCAAATCTTAATAACTCATTTGGTTTCAATCAGACTATATCCTGTTTGGTAATGAATTCAAGGAAACAAAGCAATTACAGATAATATAATTTCATGCGTGAACTTTAAATTATAAATAGTAATTTTTTTTTAGCAATTTACTCAATAAAGTCTTGTATAACACCGAATTCCAAGTCTCACACAGAAAATATATTCCTAAATGAATTATCAACGTTCTTTTTCTAAAATATATAAAGGGATTCTAGATTTTAAAAAAAAAAGTAATATAAAAAGAATAGCGTCAAAAATAAAATCAACTTATTTTGAAAAATAAATCAATGCTGGCATCGTTGATCCGTCAAAAACATTATTATGAAATCGAGGATGGGATCATCGGTCCAGGGGAGGAAGAGTTAAGAAATGATAATCTAGACATGAAATTAATTTACCTGATCTTTTACACAGCCTTTTGTGTCCGGTGTTTTGCTGAAATGATTTGTCAAAGTTGGACATTTGCAATTCTACCTTCTCATAGAAGGTGGCCTCGCTCTGAATGTTGACAGATACGTCAGCCGATATGTAAACAATGGCTTTAGGAGCATGAGAGGACGATTGTCTAGTGATAAATCCGTAGCGCTGGGCGAAGTCTTGATAATCCATCCTACAGAACAAACAGAGCTACACAAGTTATTATATCACACAATAAGGTCAAGAAAAATTCATGATTTTTTCTAGATTTTTTTTTAAAACACCGGTAAAATGGTAAATTTTTTATTTAAAGTTGACTTCCTTATTACCATGGAATGGACTGCTTTTGCTAGCAAGAGCATGATAAAAGCTGGGATTTTTTTCCTCAGTTCGCAGTTCAGGGAAAGTAAATATAGCTGAGCGCTGCGCTGGCAACACAATCTTTTATGTATGTAAACCAGTGAACTTTCCTTCACCTTGCGCCAGGCCACATAAGGTTAGCACTTTCATTAAAAACATCAAATACTCAAGTCTGGATATTTAAACATGAAATGAGAAATATTCCTTAAAGACTTAAAAAAGCCACATTTTCACAACATGGTACTTCCTATCTTAATCACCAACAAAAGTGACATTTTTTTCTTCTTCTATTTTTTTCCTTGTATAGCCCAAGTCATAATGAAAATTTTTATGTAAACAAACTTTGTCAAATAACAGAAAATGAGCTTCTTTTTCATAAACAAGCAAAATAAACTGGATTCACTCCCGTAAAATTATATGAATTGTTTGGTTGTGAGAATTCTAGGTCATTTCAGGACAACTAAACATAATGAAGCCAGGCACATAGGTTGGAGCAGCAGCACATTCAACTAGCGTACAAAAGATCCTCGGTTTGAATCCTGGTGGAGACTAAGATTTTTTTCCTTGGGTCTGCAGGGTGTCTCTGAGTCTACCCAGCTCTGATGGGTACCTGACCTTAGTTGGGGCAAAGTAAAGGCAGCTGCACAATGTGCTGGCATGTAATCACCTAGTATACTGTTGCCATAGAAACTGGTGAACGCTGCTTCACCAGCCCAATGATCAATTTGGTCCGAAGGCTACTTTTTACATAGGTTGGAAAAGGTTTAACTGTACAGTTTTAATTTCTATTTTGATGCTTATGATCCTATATAAAGAAAAAGGTCAATAACTATAAAAAAAAATGTAATTCCACTGCAAACAAAAAACCCTCACCTGGCCGGGTAGCCGAGTCGACAAATGTTGACAGTCTCCAGAGCCCCGCAGGCCTCCAGCTGCTGAAGGACATAGTGCCTGTCAAACACACCGGGCCTGCTCTGTGTGTTGGGCTTGATGCAGCGGATGAACTGAACATCAGATCTTTCTAAACTGCTCATCAGGTTGTCCAGGGAGCTCTGAATTAGAGTGCAAGCAGAAAGTGGAGTACGGTGCATTGAATCTAACCAATTCAACAAAATGCTCAAACTGGCTTTCTTGATAGAAGTCTATCACGTCTATTTCCCCAAACCTCAGGGTGGCTGAGAATGCAGGGCTGTGGAGTCTGTAGATAATGGTTCCGACTCCAACTCCTCTGTACAACACTATGAAAAATATAAGTATAGCCGCTCCTAATGGTGCATTGCGTGCCATATAGTGAAGCACATGAAAAGCATGCTTCTTCAAAGTCACATTACGTTTTGGTATTGCGGTTACATGAGGCACTGCATGCATTGGTCTTTATTCTTACAGAAGAGAAGTCATTAATTATGACTTTTTGTGAATTGGGACATTAAAACTTGCTTTTTTAAAAATTCCAATCTAAATTTAGTAGGAGTCGATGCATTGTTTGCCGACTCCGACTCCAGGTACCCCGAATTTCCTCCGACTCCACAGACCTGAGAGAATGGCCATCAGCCATGAACCCTATGTAATCATGTGCAGTCTAGAGTACTAATAAGTGGACCAGGCGGCCATATTGCCCTAGGACAAGTAGTACTTGGCTTTCCTCCATAGTGTTTGTATATCCAGCACCAACGTTAGTAAAGAAATGGTATCAAAGAATCTAATAATTCACAATTGTATTGGTATTAAAGAGAATGTGTTTATAAATCTAATAAGTTAACAGTAAGTAGAATTCTTTCATATTTTAAAGTGCCAATTAAGTAATGATGGAACACTGGCCTTTTAAAAAAGATCTATACAATACAGCGACCCAAACTATTTATAAAATGGTTAAGCACAATTTACAAGTGAGATCAAAGAATTTTACCCCCTCGCCCAAACTCCTCTCCACCCCATTTACATTTACACAATTAATTAAGAAAAACCTTAGCATTTTATAACAATACTAAACGAAAGCATGTTAGCGCGACAAAAATTAATGTGTAAAACTGTGATTAAATATTTTTTTTCTCAAGACATGCCTAACCTGAAGTGAAATTTTCACTGACATGATTAAAGCTTTAAGCCCTGTTAAAACTATTGTACTGTACATTCCATACTTTTGGCTGACATTAACGGCAAGGGAGCTAGTAGTTTTTGCCAACCTGGCTTGTAGAAGAAGAAGAAGTATACTCATTTCAAGTGATACTTCCCCCATAATGTAGTTTACCTTGAACTTGGTGAGTACAGTGGTCTTCTTTTTTGTTTTGGTTGGAGTGTGCGACTGCTCAGTGTAAGCAAAGTCATCATTGGTGAAGAGGTCTTGTATGAAGACATCACTGCTGGAGGCCACAAGGCTGATCAGCTCAGGAGCTATGTTATCCTGTAGGGAACAAAAACACATACATACAAATAACCCCCGGTCAAAATGTTCTCTTACAATTATTATAACCCATCCATAACTTTCTCTACTTCTTGTTGAAAACAAATTTGCACATGTCATTTGATTGCCCTTCCAGTGATAAGTAAAAAGATAAGTACCCTTCAGACCAAACTGATCATATCCAGGGAAAAAATCCTAGCCTGCACCAGGATTCGAACCCAGAACCTTCAGATCGTCAGTCGAAAGGCAGTCACTATGCATCCACGTGCCTATGGATAGACCATGTAGTGAGAGAGTCGTCTACAAATTCGATCAGACAAGCTCTTGCATGGAATCCACAGGGTGCAAGACGAATAGGCAGACCCAAAGAGAAGTAGGAAAGGATGAGCAGCTGACCAGTAAGAGCAGAAAAGAGTTAAAGAAAATAGTCAGAAACAGGAAGATGGGGAAATAAATTGTTAATGGCCTATCTGGGAGTTGATAGTGGCGAAGAAGAGGAATTAGTGATTACATGGAATTACAAAGCGGACAATTATTTGAGGGCAAGTCAACCTGTGTTTTTATGATCTCTTGTATATCTTGCGAATATCGCGGAGCAAGAAAATGAATGAAAAATCTACCTGGTTTAAGATGCTCAATTTGTGCAAAAAGCTATCCATACCTTGTTTTTCTTGACAGCGCCCTCAACGGAGTAGACCACATCCCCAGCATAGTGCCGCACAATGAACTTTTTCTCATAGCTGCTGGCCCCGTACTTCCTCACGACACCTTGGGATGCACAGGCAGTGATAACACGGCTACACAGACTGCTGTCCTCTGACGTACGGTTCAAAGTCACCTCCTGTATGAAATGTATTACAATATTTAATAAACATACAGTGAGCTCCCACAATTCAGAGCTGTGCATTACCAAGTGTCCAACTCCAGGAAGGTTTCGCAAGATTTGCAGCTGTCTTACACATATATGAATCCATTGGTCTTTAATGCTGTAAAACATTAATAGAAAGGACTTTGGATGACTAAACTGTACACTTAACAGAATTTTTTTCTTCACATTAACAGCTCTCTTAAATTGCAGTTTTTTTACAGCATATTATTTAGAAAATAAAAAGACCAAATGTATTTCCTCATTCTATTTTTTAAAGTTCAGCAAAATAACAAAATTTTTGAAAGTTTCAATAATTATAATAAAAGAACTGTGAAAGTATGTCATAGTAAAATTTAATTTCAAGACCAGCTAGTCAAATTAAGTTACTTTATACTCCCTTTCTTTTAATCTTTTAAGTTCTGCTGTCTGTCCGCTTGGGTGGTTGGTTGGATGACAGCACAACTTTGAATCGATTTTCCGACCACTTCCTGTGGTCCGATCGAGCTGAAATTTGGGCAGCAGACTTGCACAGACTAACAATACATTATATCAAATTTTCAGCATCGTAGCATTTGGAATAGTCATGAATTCCTTCTACCAAGTTGCGAATCGAGGAATATATTTTACAAAAAAACATGGCTGCCTTTGACTGATATGTTTCGGATATGTTAATTTTTACGAAATAAATACAAATAAAAACGACACAATATAGCCGAAACAAAAGAAAGTTTGTTTTTTTTTAATGCGCAATCGTTATAATTAGATATGTATTTGCCGACATTACAGATTCAAAATTTTAGTTTTGTAGTGAAGTGGAAATGGTAAACTTAGTTTGCAAAGAAAGGGAGTATAATAAAAACTTTGTTTTTATGGTTTTCTTGTTACCCACTTATTTATTGGTTCAGCTAAAAAATCTAAATGCAAAAAGAAATGTAACTCTAACCTCATTGAAAATACCAAAGACACCAGAAGGTCCATGCAACGTCTCCACGCAGGTTTTGTTGTCTTTGTATTCAATGGGTGTCCAGGTAATCTGTTCCAACTCGTACTCAGTCTGTGGGAGCAAAAGAAACGACATTGCTTTTAAGTTTAAAATACATCAACAAGAAAATGCTTCGTACAAAAGTTAATCTTCAAACATCTGCGTGATTACAAAATATATATTCCATGAAGACTTAAACACTTTAATTGTTTTCTTCTTTTGCGCTCCGCATTTCCTTTGTTTGCCCAGACTATCAATTTGATCTCTTCAGTAGACTTGGCTTGGAACCACCAAAGCTTTTCCTGCAATGAGGCAGGGCCTGGTTTTCAGTTTCTCTGTAGTGGTGATAGTACTGAAGGATGTGCTATGGATTTCAGAATCCAGTGTCACACTGGCACTCAAGGGTGTGTGGCTTAAACAAACAAGGTACTGGCATTTATATCTATGACTGTGACTGCATACAAAATAACAATCGTTTGCAGTAGTAGTTTTAACAACAACTGTTAGATAGTGTAAACAAGTTCTTCCAACAAGATCCAAGGAAATATTACTGAATTCTATCAAAGATATTTGTAGTTTATATTCACTGGCTCAACTGTTCTAATGTGAGCTCCTTTGTCACCGTGGGCATCCAGAAGTTAATAAATAAATAAATATGTGGCCTCACCATACTAGTCCAGATTATGTGGCCAGCACAATGCCCAGCCGCCCAACTAATGTCAGGTACCCTTTCAGAGCTGGGTAGACTCAGGGACACCCTCAAGACCTATGAAAAAATCCTAGCCTCCACCAGGAATCAAACCCAGGACTTTTGGATCGCCAGTCGAATGACCGTGCCCCATACATATGCCACATCATTATCTCTGAAAAATTCTGGAGAAACCTATAAAACATACAAGTCACACCAACTGTATTTATGAGAGAGACAAGGGTCTACCTGCAGATCTCTCAAGAAGTGTATCACATAATGTTGCTGCAACCTTTCATTGGCATAGTTGATGCACAGCTGTTCCAAGTTGTTGACATCAAACGTTTCAAAGCCGTATATATCCAGAAGATCTGCTCACAGACACGTAGCACAAATTAAATGTAAGAAGAAAAAAAAACACCCACTAAGCTTTTGGCTGGCAGAAAGTTTAACAGATTGACTATTGGCATAAAAATAGTTATCATGTTTACGATAAGTACAGCGATGATTATAACGATGCTAATGAAAACTTTATAAATGATATTCAAAATTAGGACTTGATAGTTTTAGGGCAGATAATGACTTTTTAAAAAAGTTCTTAGAGAAATCCAGTCGGACTAAATTGATCCATAGGGATGGCGGTGAAGGATGGCTCAATAGTTTCTGTGGCAGCGGCGTACTCGGGGATAGTGTAGCCAGTCAGTATGCCAACCGTAAGTGCTGCCACTCGGCTTCAATGCCAATGCAATGACTTTAGACAGTAATTATTTTGAACAGATGATAATGTGTGTGTGTGTGCTTTAAAATTGGTATTGACATTGAAACACATCATTAATTGTACTATGCAAACCAGCTATTAGACAAAAAAAAACAACAACAATGAGATGCAGTGTGGACTAAAACTTACTGATACAATGATCAAAGACGTCTACTTTAATCTGACTGTTGATGAATCTGACAAGCCAATCAAATATGCTGAAATATTTGAATAACAATCATTATTGTTTGAACCAAAAACCCATTAAAACTAAAAGAAGAGGAAAAAAATAGTTTAAACAAAAACACACCCCTATTTCTTGTACACCAATTTTGGGACTTCTAGGATAGTTTAGTAGTTAAGATTCTACAAAATAGGCAATTTCACAAAATGAAAAAAAAAGCCAATTTTTAAAACAGATTTTTTATCGTAATTTTGAAATTTTATAACATTTTAAAATGTATATATCTATTGTTATAAACAAGTTATCAAATTTCTTCTATTAAAAAGTTCTATCAAGTGATCGCCCAGTGAACCCTCGCTACTTCGCAGTTCGACAGCCGCAGATTCACGCCGTCTCGGATTTTTTCATTATATTATATGAGAAAACATATTGCGGAATTTCTGAAAATGTAGAAAATAGTGGCGCTATATGAAGACCCAAAATATTTAGTTAATTTAACAATTTTATTGCTAAACATTTGTGCCTGTGTACTGTATGTACATTCTGTAGATATCTGTACATTACTGTATAGGGTGGTTTGTTTAACTGTAAATAAAGGGAGGGTTTTAAAAGTCTGAATAAACGTTAAATAAACACTGTAAATAAGGCCTTCCTACTTCGCAGATGTTCAGCTATCGTGGCCGGTCTCAGAACCTATTTACCGCAATAAACGAGGGTTCACTATACACTCGACCTAAATGTCTTCAAAGTGGTACACATGACTAAACATTGACATGGTAACTAAACATAGACTCAGGGTTCTTACTCTTAAAATCATTTCAAAAATTCCAAAACTACTCCACAAACTGTACACAAAATTCACAAACTGCTATGTTTAAATGGTGTTTATGTAATCATTAATGTTTAGAGATAGTCCAAATGAACACATTTAGATGATTACTTTCTAAAATTCAGACAAACAGAATTTTGGAAAATTTTTATTAAAAAAAATCCAAAACAACCTGATAGGAGCTAATTTTAATTTATTACAGTAACATTAATAAAACTATTTGTCAATAAATTTATATATTATTGTGGACTGCTTTGTCCATTTTTAATGTCATGTCCAAATTTTGTTCAGTTTTCTTAAGCTTGAAAAACTAATCAGTTTTCCTAAGCTTTACCAACCCCTATGACCCTGTACACTAAGACCCTGTACACTCTATGGTGTTGGAGGTTGCACTGTCTTCTCTAAAATCAATCAAAAACCCCATCTATCGAGCCAGCAGGCTGAACCCAGACAGCCCTCGCAGCCTACCGAGAGTACAGCAACATGGCTAAGCTATCCCTGCGGCTCTGGGCCTCCGCCACGGTCACCGGCTTGACGTAGACGCTCTGGTGGGCCCTGGTCCCCGTCACAATCTTACGGTTCAGCAGGGCGTGGTGGAGGCTGGCGGGAGAGATCCCCAGCAGTCTGCCGCACTCTGCTTTAGTCACTGATGAGGCTGGAAGAGGGACAAATTGAGGGAAAACATGATCACATGATACGGGACAAATTGAGGGAAAACATGATCACATGATACAGTCAGAACACAATCTATGCACAACAAATAGTTGTAGATGCAGAATGGTCTAATTTTGAAAGACATACAAAAGACATAATAATTCTTACCTATAAATATGAGTGAAAAAAATTTTACATTAACTAATACTTAATAAAATGTTATAGAAAAAAAAACGGTAGTACATATGTCTAAACCATACATATTATCTACTCTATATCTATATTAATTATATGCAGTTTCTCAGCTATAAAAAATTTGTGATAAAGATTTTATAAAAATGTGAATAGAAAACAACTCGTAACAAAATATTTGAATTAGAATGCAAGTGTAATTTTAAAAAATTAAAAAAACAACAACATACAAATATAAAAATATACAAAAGTCAAAATTAAAAAAAAATAGATGATTCACTCAACCAAAATAAAAGATTCACTCAACCAAAAATGATTGTATCCGAATCTGGAAGATATTGATGAAACAGCTTAGTCTTTATTAAATTATGTCTTGCGAAAGATCAAATTAGATTAATTTGTAGCTCTATTCTAGATTCAAAGGGTGCTAAGGGTGGGTCCTAGTTTAATAAAAGTACAAATATTTATCGGAAAAAATATCTTCTGACTGATGTTTGTATAGCTGGTTGAATGGTTGTCAGCTTATATAGGAAATGAAAGAAAACTATTCAGGTTTACATTAGAGAACTTATTTAAAGACCAACTGAAAAGGTTTTTCTTGAAGGGACGAGATTTGTAAAAGCCTCATACGGAGGTGACGTAATAGAAGGCAAAGAAATAAACAAAACACGTCTCACTAAATCTATAATTAACCATTTTGTTAAAAATGAGAACCGGGCAAAGATTCAAAATACGTGGAAATAGATTCAAAACACGTGAGAATATTAATTTTTCCTAGTCAAGTTTCCTTCACTGACGACACTTCCCTTTGTTGCCATCTCAAATGGCTACGAGGTTTGGATTTTTCCTCTAAAAATAACACACATTTAAGTGCTCATGTTAAACTAATTACTTGAAAGTTATGTTTAATATTTTGTATAAATGATTTTATTAACATTGGGATACTGAATACACTATTTACTATCAAAATAAACTTCTAACTCAATTTTGATAAAAAGCTGTTCACTTGGTCTTTAAATGACATTGATGTAGAGTAGAATATATGACAATATCAACAGATTAACTCATTCCCTAATAGCTACCTCTATCAAGAAAAAAATGTCTCTTATAAAATAAAAAATAAAGATATCCTGACAAATGATTAGTTTAATAATAACTTCACATAAAATTCATTTCTATTCCACATATAATACATAGAAATTATAACCGAAAAAAACAAAATAATATATCAGAAATGTTTTTTAAAAAGTATAGACAGATTTAATGAGTTTTATTAACTGGGCCAGTCAGAAGGAGAGTAAAATACCTCAGTGGGGAATGAGTTTAAACCTTTCTTAAACAAAACAACAATCTAGTTTATTAGTCAATGAAAAAAAACAACATTGAATATAAAAAGTTACCTTCGTCATCCGAGAAAGAGCTAGCCTCTCCATCTTTGACTGAGATAAACTTCATTGCGGACAGTTGAAGGATGGCCAATAAAATCTAAATCAAAGTAAGAAAAATATTACTCTTCTCGTTTCATGCCCAAGGACAAATTCATGTAATTTCTCATTCTTCCAGAGTGGCATTTTGGGATGGGGTTGCCTTCACTGGTCAGGAAAACCACCTTAAGACCTTTTGAGTAGGTATTATAAGCCTTCCCTATGAAAGGAGCTTCTGTAAATTCTTAGAATATAAGCACACAAGTAAAGCAGTGAGACTAATGAATAACCTTTTTACAACAATGTTAATATATACTCAAAGCACTTTTTTTTGTACTATCCAGCATGCTACAGACACTCCTTCAATAAAGAAGATTTTGCTTACTATGCTTACCCCTGCTTTGAGTCTAGGTTTGCATTTTGATTAGCGTTTTAAATGATGTTAACTTACTGCTGTGTTCAGGCAACCCATTCCATGCCCGGATGCCACTCGGGAAGAAAGAGTACTTATGTGTATTTTTTACCTAACTGTAAACAGTTATTTAAACGGATCCACACAAAAAACAACACTGATTGAAGATATAAAGAAATATGCAAAACTTGCCTTGAAAATAGAAACTTGATTTGTGGTAGAGACACCAATATCTGTCATGGCTTCCACAGTCTGTAGGACTGACAAGGTTTCAGCTAACGAAAAGGAAAGATTTCTATTAAACATCTAGCCATATAGACAGTAGACTGAAAGACTGTGAAGATATAGTTCTATAATCAACTCATCATTTCAATTTGTAGTCTGATGATGATTGTGGTTATTTATACACCGCTTCTCTCCAAACTATTACATTTAGCATGCTCAGTGCGCTCTTGGTATAAATTTTAGTGGCAAATGTATTGGTACTAAAGGCAAAAAAAAAACCACTAGTTAAAGAGAAAGGTCTTTACACTCTTTTTAAAAGACTCTTTTGTCTTAGAATGCCTGAGGCAAGCTGTTCAGAATTGAGCATAATCCAAAAGACATCTTTTTGTGTCCATCCACACTTGAAATTCTAAGGGAGTGACTGTGATGAAGAACATAGCAGCTTAGATGGTACGTGCTTTGATAAGAGTTCTTCAAGGTTCTTTAAGGGACATAATTTTGTGATAAATGCGCTTCATCACTGGAAGCCAGTGTAGATCTTGTAGAACTGGAGTGATATAATCCTGCTTCTTTACCTGCAACACAACATGTGTTGCAGTGTTTTGTACCCACTGCATACACTGCAGCTGGCTCTGGGGCAGACCCCACAAATCAAACCTTGGCTGGATTAGAGATACCGCTTCAGCATTGTAAAGTACCCTTCCGACCTAATTGATTATAGGGCCGGTGAAACAGCATTCACCAGTTTCTGTGGCCATGGGATACTAGTGGACTAGTTGTCAGCACTGTACCCAGCCGCCTTTACTTCACCACAACTCAGGGACACCCTTCAGTCCTGGAAACAAACTCTAGCCATTAACAGGATTCAAACCCAGAACCTGTAACACCAGTCGCAACACCAGTCTGACGCTCGACCACGGTGTCCCAACATTGTCTGTTCACTTATAGAGCGTTCGCAGTGGGCGTCATTTTGTAAATAGAAGCCACTTGATGTACAAATGTACAAATGTCGTGAACTTGTTCTCTATCATGCCAAATTCACATCTGAATATTGCCTAACCTACGCACAAATCATTAGATAAATCGTCGTAGATCATCTTATTAGTACAAGAGAAAGCCTGACATGGCATTTTTTCAACGATTTTTAACATTTTACGCTCAATTTATCATCTTAATATCCGACCGGTAAGTGTTGCATTTGAATTGATTTATTGAAGTATTGGAGTAATTCATTATTTTCATTGTAGGCCTAATCGTTCAAAAGTATTGTAACATTTTTAATGTAAGAATCTTGAGATATGCCTATTAATCTAATATATAATTAATAAAATACATATTAATACATTAATAATCATTTTAAACACAAAAGATCAATAAGAAAAGCTCCAGCCTATATGAAATTATATTAATACAGCGGCCATTGTTTGTACACCAATACACAAAGTAAACAAAAATCACGTGCTTTTTGTCATGTGATTGCAAACGCCCTATTGCTGCGGACGATGCTAATGCAAGGCATGTATCTGAAACTAACAAGCCCTAACCACAGCACTGATAATTAAACAACATAAGCATATTACTGGCTATGAACACACATAAAGTAGATATAGAAAAGAAATGCTCAGTAAAGAAAAAAAACACTACTACCTTGTTGTGGCACTGTACAGTCTAATCCACAACCTTTGACCTCTGACCTCACATCTTCAAGCCATGAAGGCACGGAGTCCAAACCACCTAAACTCATTAACTTTAAAATTTAAAAAAATTATAAGAATGTGTTTAGTATTTTTAAATAGTTCACTCTATAAATGCTTCATGTAGTAAGTATCTGACTATGTAATGGTCAACATTTGTTTCATGATTAGTTTCTATTTTCAGCTAGATGGCAGCACATAAAAAGGTATGCCCCTTCAGAATAATTTGATCTATAAGGCATGTGAAGCAGCTATCACAAGTTTCTGTAGCCATGGCGTAGTAGGGGATTGTGTAGCCAGTACACTGCCCAGCTGCTTTTACTCTGCCCCAACTAATGTCATGTATCAAGAAGAGTAGGGTAGACTCAGGGACACCTTACAGACCTGGGAGAAATCCTAGCCCTAACCAGGATTCGAACCAGGGACCTTCCGTACACTAGCCGAGCTTGTTGCCACTAGGCCACTGAGTCGCATAGCTGATAGCACATAAAACTAAGATGGCTTTATGTAAGTGATTTAAAGACAATTGTAGAAATGAGGCAAAACTTTAAACTATGAATTTTACATTTATAATATCATGATCTGTATTGCGATTATTTCCTGTCAGTCAAATCTACACTCTATGCTTATTTGTGTGTTAATTTCTGTACCTGGTAAAAAATATGAAAGTTGTTTTCCCCTGAACCTTGGTGCACAACACGAGTTTTTTCTAGGAGATACGTCTGTATGACACCACCAAGGATATAACCATTTCTGAAGTGAAACAACAGTGAAACAAGGATACAGAACAGCATGTCAACACTTACCTAGCTACTTAATATAGTAAGTAAGTAAACTACCATTCAGACCAAACTGATCATAGGGCTGTTGAAGCAGTTTTCACTAGTTTCTGTGTCCACGGCATACTGGGGGAATGTTTGGCCAGCACAATGCCCAACCGCCTTTACTTTACCCCAACTAAAGTCAGGTACGCCATCAGAGCTGGGTAGACTCAGGGACACTCTCAAGTCCCTGGGAAAAAAAAATCCTAGCCTCCACCAGGATTCGAACCCAGGACCTTCGGATCACCGGTCGAACGCGCTGTCGCTCGGCTACCGTGCCCCACAGCTACTTAATATACACCTCCATAAAGTTTGGGGCAGTCTTTCACATGTCTTACCTGTGAAACTGAAGTTGGATAAATTTACCAAACCTGGAACTGTTCTCATTTCTTGGAGTTGCAGCATTACCTGCACATTAAAAATAAAACAAAAATAAAAACATCACAAAGATTGAAATTATTTTTTGCAGTCACATTTTGTCCTGCTTGAATAGAATAGCATATTGGATGCTGCATAGTAGAAAAGTACAGTACTTACCAAATGCTTCAAGAATGGGATTCGAGTCCAGGACCCGCCTTTCTATAACGCTGGCTGGCATAGAGCAATCAAGGCTGCAAACAAAAATATATAAGAGAACTATACACAATATGTTATAAACTTAAAAAAAATACACATGAATTTATGTCTTCAATATTAATAGTAACCCTTCCAGAGCATGTTTCTCTATGGGGTGACTGTAGCACTGTTCACAAGTTTCTGTGGCCACGAGACATTATTTCATTTGTCTTTTTTATTTTCATACTTACAAATATATGAATAATACAGTTTTGCACACATTTTTCAACAACTAATAATCTTGTTTGATTGAAATCTTACAAGCTAGAATTTTTCCCTGGATAGTCTCAAGGGTGTTTCTGAGTCAACTTAGCTCTTGATGGGTACCACAAATTAGTTGGGGCAAAGAAAAGCTGACTGGGCACAGTGCTATCCACATGTAGATATTGATATAATATATATTGAGAGAGATAATGGTGCGCAAAAGATTGCACATTTGGAGACGTCAAATGAACAGGGGAATTATGACTGGGGACGCGACTTGCGTGATGTAAATAAATAAACGGTTAACAGATTAGGCTTGGCTCTCGAACTAGAAGGATATTAATATTATAATACAAAGACTGCACCTACTCAATGTCTTTCTCTGGACTGGAGACAATGGTCAAGTACTTGAGTAAATGTTTGGCTGATACAGTCTGAAACACACAGACAGGTATATTATTACCCAAGTACAATAAAATAGTCTAGCAACTAATAAACAAAAATAACAGCAATTTCTGCCAACATTTGAGAAATTAGAAATTGGCACATTGTTCAATAAAAAAGTTGATAGATATGCTAGAAATAAATATTGTGTAATAAATCTAAGCAAAGACTTTAATAAGATGGACCGCTTGCTCTATTTTTAGAACTTCTATGTTCTTTTTTTTTTGGGTGCGCATCCAATAAAGCTGTCTTAAAAAACTTCTACGTTCCTACCTTTGCCTAAATGTTTTCACTGTATACAACTTTCAATTTTTAATTTCTAATTGAGAAAATCATAGGGGTTAAAATAACGGAAGTATGCAATACAAAAGCGAATCAGGAATTCCGAAAAGAAGTAATTCGAGTCATCAAATAGCAGAAATATTAAAGCAAGCAGTCCATCTTAATATAGTCTTTGATTTAAGTCAAAGGCCTGATGTAAAAATACTTTAATAATTTTAAGCCACTCTCCTATGTAATAATAATAATGAGTAATGTTAAGTCACTGGCTGATGTAATAATTTTGAGGTAATTTTAAATATGACTGGCCTATGTGTTAAAGAAAAATTCAAGAAGCCATGAAAGATGTGTGTATTTAGAGCAACTGACCTTCCCAGCTCCGCTCTCTCCACTCACTACGATGCTCTGGTTGATGCAGCCCAACTCTCTCAGCATGTGGGTGTAGGCCTTCTCACCAATTATGAAAATGTGGGGGTCCGGGGCCTGAAGAAGAATGGACATTGAGACTGTGAGACAACTACAAAGAAGCATGGCTGCCCATAGCATTCATATTTTTTTTTTATAATACATCCTCTTATCTATATACAGAAGATTATTGCCCTCTAGCTTAACCCTTACAGTCCCGGGCGCGTATATAGCGGAAGGCAGCATAGATAGAAGTAGGTCGGTACGGGAAGGGTTAAATGTATTATAGGCCAAGCGGGACCTCTTTTGGTTGGTGTATGGAAGGTCATGGGTTTGAATCTCAGTGTAGGCTATGGACGCTCCCAGTCTGGAGGGTGTCCCAGAATATACCCAGCTCTAATAGGTGTCACAGACCGGGCCCCCAATTGTCACAGACTGAGCCCCCAATTGTCACAGACTGAGCCCCCAATTGTCACAGACTGAGCCCCCAATTGTCACAGACCGCAGTTTTGGTCAATCTATAGTATTAGGTAAAGTTAATCACTATTTTAACTTAGGCTCTGTCTAGGGGGGATGGGCGAAAACTGCTGTCTGGACTTTACGAAATACAACTAACAAATTAAACATCGAAGTGAATTAAATCAACAGAGATCTTCGGGTTCAAAGTAACTGAATAAGTAAATTTATTATAAAATAGAAAGCAAATTAAATAGGACATAGAATATAATAAAGAAGACAATAGTTTACATCAGCACACAAACCAGTGACCTAAGATTACGTCGACATTGACCTTACAGAGGTTAGTATATGTCGCACGAACAATGAAATGAAAGATTGTTAGACCAAAATGGGAATAGCAATGTTATAACAGAAACTCCCGTAAAGGATTATTGCATTAATCAATGCACAAAGTAGTAAAATACTACAGTATTTCACATTATACAGTGTTATACATTATACAGTGTTCTAATGTTAATACAGTGTTACTACTATTAATACAGTGTTACTACTACAGTGTTACTACTGTTAATACAGTGTAACTACTACAGTGTTACTACTGTTAATACAGTGTAACTACTACAGTGTTACTACTGTTAATACAGTGTAACGGTTACCCGACATTTAAACATGCGACAGATAAACATGCGACACTTAAACATAGACACTTAACCACACGACAGATAAACATACGGACATTTAATCACACGACATTTAAACATACGGACACTTAATCCCACGACAGATAAACATACGGACACTTAATCCCACGACACTTAAACATACGGACAGTTAATCATAGTGACAGATAAACACACTTTTTCACTATACCATTAACATAAATCGGAAAATAATATAGATTATGTTGCCAATAGTAAAAAAATCGGTATAGAGGGAAGGAAAATACATCATGGCATCAACAGGCCTACCGGGACACCTATGCCCTACGCCCACCCTTGGTTTTCCTCACTCCCATTTCATCTTTATTTATAATGAATTTAACATTAATATTTATTTCTTTTTATTGAGTTTTTTTTTTTAGTTTTGAACTAGAAATCTATGTATACATACAACATTAGTTAAACAAAAAAAAGCGTTCAGTGTGTTATCCAGACTTTTTGCTCAGTAAAAGTCTTGCATACTATCTATGAGCAGGGCAATAGAGATTCTTCATTGGCACGCTCGGTGAAGTTAGACAAGAAAACATATACTACTTGTGCCAAGTGCCCTCTTTGCGTACGGTAGTTCTCAAAAAAAAAGAAAACATATCAGTACCATAGTCTTATACATATCCAGTGCTCAATTATAAATACTTTATTGTTCTTAATGTTTTGGTTATTACAATTTTAAAACGTATTCATATTTTTGCATTTTTGGGAACTTAGTTATAAATAGAGTATTTTTATTCTTGCCACCATCCTTATCAAATTGATTTTAAAAGCTGTTTCTAAATAATCATTGACCAATGCAATTAAAAGCTATATGTGTCAATTCGACCCACGAGTAGATATAAGAAGTATTGTGTTGTTTTAAAAAAAATAAAAACAGGTGTATGAGTTACATTGTAGCCGAATACAGTTAAAACACGAAGCAGGGATGGCGCTAGTGAAGACATAGGCCTAACGGATAAGTGGATTATGTAATACTGGCCGTCCGATCGCTGGTCTGGGCAGACACGCGTGAACTTCAACGTGAAGTAAGTCCCGCCCCTTCATCCGACCAGACAGTAACTAAAAAAAACTGAGGCGTCACATACAACAGCCCGCCCCACCCCCCCCTATCCCGACAGATAAACACACATTTTCACTATACCATTAAAATAAATAGAAAAATTATATAGATTTTGTTACAAATAGTAAAAGTAATGGGATAGGGGGTTTTAATAATATATTATAGACGAAAAATATACTATATTTGACCCACTAGTAGAAATAAGAGTTTTTTCTTTATTAACAAGGTTATGGGTTACATTTAACCACCTTGTAGTCGGATACAGTTAAAACACTCAGACGGGATAGGGCTAGTGAAGACATAACGGGTTAGTGCTAAGTACATTACGTAATGCTCAACGCCCGATCGCCGGTCTGCACCAAGACCATCGTAAACGATTACGATGGAAAGCCAGCCACGCGTGTGAAGTCCCGCACTTTCATCCAATTTCGACCAGAGAGCCAATAAAAAGAATTGTAACGTCACAAAACCTCCCCTACCCATTAGCCCATAGACTAGTCGCTAACACAGAAACGTGTATATTATATAAACTAACAATAAAAAAATATAATCAACAACTTTCTTTAAATCTATATATTTATTAACTCTGTACCATTTTTTTTCAATCAAACTATTATTTATAATACTTGTTTATAAGCTTACACAAAGATTCTAACTATGGATAACATATTGAACGCTTTTATTTCATTAATTGTATGTGTATATAGTTCAAATAAAAAATCAATAATAAAAAATTAAAACAAAAGAATAAATTCAATAAAAATAGGGTTGAAATGGGAGTGAGGAAAACCAATGATGGGCGTAGGGCACAGGTGTCCCCGTAGGCCCGTTGATGCCATGAGATATTTTCCTCCTCCTATCCCATTATTTTTACTATTTGTAACATAATCTATGTAATTTTTCTATTTATTTTAATGGTATAGTGAAAATGTGTGTTTATCTGTCGGGGGAAGGGGCGGGCTGTTGTTTGTGACACCACATTTTTTTTTGTTGCTGACTGGTCAGATGAAGGGGCGGGACTTACTTCACGTTGAAGTTCACGCGTGTCTGCCCAGACCAGCGATCGGACGGCCAGTATTACATAATCCACTTATCCGTTATGTCTTCACTAGCGCCATCCTTTCTTCGTGTTTTAACTGTATTCGGCTACAATGTAACTCATACACCTTGTTTTATTTTTAAAAAAACAGTAGGCTACTTCTTATATCTACTAGTGGGTCGAATTGACACATATAGCTTTTAATTGCATTGGTCAATGATTATTTAGAAATAGCTTTTAAAATTAATTTGATAATCATGGTGGCAAGAATAAAAATACTCAATTTATAGCTAAGTTCCCCAAAATGCAAAAATATGAATACGTTTTAAAATTGTAATAACCAAAACATTAACAACAGTCAAGTATTTCTAATTGAGCACTAGATATGTATAAGACTATGTTAACACCGTGTTACTAACACCATTCATTTCTGCTGAGCTTGCATCTTTTGCCTATCAAAGATTTCATTTATAGTGCCTCACTGAAGGTTGTTTATACAGAACCTTTAAGTATGTATTATTCGTTCTATATGTGCTGATAAAGGTCCTTTGTTATCTACATAGATACAGTGTAGATTCTGTTTAAAGGACCGTGAAGCACGTGCAGTTAGCCTTTATTGAGCTGCAAACTTTCTGCAATTTCTGCGAACAATGGCTCACCTTTCATACCAATGCAGAATCTCTATTGCCCTGCTCATAGATAGTATTCAAGACTTCTACTGAGCAAAAAGTCTGGATAACACACTGAACGTTATTTTTTTGTTTAACTAATGTTGTATGTATACATAGATTTCTAGTTCAAAAGCTAAAAAAAAACTCAATAAAAAGAAATAAATATTAAGGTTAAATTAATTATAAAAAACTATGAAATGGGAGTGAGGAAAACCAAGGGTGGGCATAGGGCATAGGTGTCCCCGTAGGCCTGTTGATGCCATGATGTATTTTCCTTCCCTCTATCCCGTTTTTTTTACTATTGGCAACATAATCTATATTATTTTCCTATTTATTTTAATGGTATAGTGAAAATGTGTGTTTATCTGTCGCTATGATTAACTGTCCGTATGTTTAAGTGTCGTGGGATTAAGTGTCCGTATGTTTATCTGTCGTGGGATTAAGTGTCCGTATGTTTAAATGTTGTGTGATTAAATGTCCGTATGTTTATCTGACGTGTGGTTAAGTGTCTATGTTTAAGTGTCGCATGTTTATCTGTCGCATGTTTAAATGTCGGGACACGCAGTGTAACTACTACAGTGTTACTACTGTTAATACAGTGTAACTACTACAGTGTTACTACTGTTAATACAGTGTAACTACTACAGTGTTACTACTGTTAATACAGTGTAACTACTACAGTGTTACTACTGTTAATACAGTGTTACTACTACAGTGTTACTACTGTTAATACAGTGTAACTACTACAGTGTTACTACTGTTAATACAGTGTAACTACTACAGTGTTACTACTACAGTGAGCCCAAATAGTAATGAGGTTTAATTATTATTGTAATCTCACTTACAAGCTTAAGTTTAAGGAAACAAAAACACAGTCGTCTTGCACGGCCAGGACTCTCTCAAACAACTGACTATAAAACTAGCAAAAAGTCCCCTCCTAAACTCTACGTTTCACGAGATTACAACCGAAACTCTGGCGTAGTGATCCTTAAATAAACACATGGCCATAGGGTCATATGGCCACGCACTTTGGCTTGTAACATGGGCACCTTATATTAGCTATGATGGGCATTTTGCTGGCCACACAATCTCCTGATAAGCTGTGGCCACAGAAACCAGAGAATGAGCCTTGACAGGCCCTAGGTATCAAACTGGTCTGATGGTTTGAGACTAGTTTTGCGTTTTGATCAAGGTTTGAAGTGATCTCAAGGTGACGCAAATTCATGAAGAAAAGAATCGGAAATTCACATCCTACTATGATTAATTCCTCATTTGTTCAGGCAACCCATTCTATACCCAACGCCACCCTGGAAGAAGAAGTAGCTATTCTTATATTGGATTCATTTTTGTATATATTTTAATTTACAGGTTCATTTTGGTAGCTTCATTTTTGGGTTAGGGTTAGGGTTAGGGTTTGGGACTAAATGTATCCACCAAAAGTGACCAAATCCATACAACCCCACAGTTTAGGAGATGATTGTGTGGTAGTAAGGATGCTTCCAAAATTACTTTCCCCAATCAATGTGAGGTACAAATATCAGCGAGATAGAGGTTTGAACTTGAGACCGCTGCCTCCCCAGTAAGTATATTCTCTATGCATATATCTTAACTCAGCTTCGTGACACCTGCGTGGGTTATAAAGACACACAGCAGGGCGAGGACTTACCTGCAGAGGCCTGTGGTATGCCTGGATCTGGCGTACGCTGTACAGGTGCGGCACATCTTTGAACGGGTTCACGGCCACTATGGTGGTGCCAGCAGATGTGTAGAAGATGTCACGGGAGAACCGCTGGTGTAGGCACTCCAGGGCTAAAAATAACAAGCAAAAAAATGACCACGTTGTTTAAGCATGAACTTATACAACAATTTTTTCTTATAATTACAGACGCTTCTTCTTTTTTATAAAGAAGATTTTTGCATCCGACTCCTCATACATGGTCTGAGTCTAGTCTTGCATTTTGATTAGTGTTTTAAATGATGTTAAGTTTACTGGTTTTCCTAGTTTGTTCAGGCAACCCATTCCATGCCTGGATGCCACTCGGGAAGAAAGAGTACTCATGTCAGTGATTGAAACAGAGCATAATAAGTTGTCTATGGTCAAAGAGAGATAACCAATGAAAAGAAGAGTAAAGAATGACCTTAGATAGCAGAAACTGACTATAGGATAAAGGACAGTTATTATATGACAAGAGTGGACGATAGTGTAGTGATTTTCGTTAGTTCACGTGTTGATTGAGAAATGTGAGAGGATATGTGAGAAGGTTCCGGGCGACTCGACCTTGGCGGGGTAGTGTGCAACCAGCTTTTGTGATAGTAGGAGCTAGAGTTTTTATGTGGATTTTTGTAATGGAAATAGTATTTGAGATCTCAGTGAATCTATTGTAAATTGCATTGTAATTGAGTGATTATATCTTATTGCTACATGCTTAAGCATCCAAATGGATTTTCTTGTAATTTGTGAGGATATTAATATGTGTGTGTAAATAAACTTATATTTTTGCTGTTCAACAACTGAGTTAATTGAGTTTGTGAACGCTTCCAAGAGATTGCTAAAGAAAGTTACGATCTACAAACTTACAACTCACATGTATTTATTCTTGCTTAAGGGAAAAGGAAAGTGTTTTTGTCCTTTTGTTTATCTAAGTATTGTGGTAGATTGTTATTGTGTTGTATTTCTAAGTTAGAATTTAATGCCTCATGTATTATTGCTACTTTACTCTTTGCCTTTCTGTCGCTGGACTCTACAGAAATGATTATTATGTAGTTAGTCTTAGTTGACAAACATGCTTCAAATTGTAAGTAATAGTAAAGTAAACCTAAAGCTCCATTTCAGATCATGGGGCGAATTAAGCAGTGCTCACAAGCTTCTATGTGGTGCCAGCACAATGCTCAGTTGCCTTTACCATTCCACAACTAATGTCAATTCAATTTCAGTTAAGTTGACCAAGCTTTCTTGAAAGCAATCACGGATGATGCATGTGAGGGACTGTCTGAGAGTCACTGCAATCCCCCCCCTCCCACCCCAAATAAGATTTCTCTCTTTGAGCTAGGTTTAAGATAAGCGGCTGCAGGTCATCAAGTTTTGTGGGCAAGGGTTGAGGAAGACATCTCAGCTCAAAACTCTGTTAACTATCAGAACTGAGTAGACTCAGGGACACCCTTCAGACCAGGATTTGAATCTGAGACCTTTGGTATGTCAATCTGAGCATACTGTCGCTAGACCACAGTGCCACAGCTATAATTACTAACAATGTAACAAACTAAACATATCTTACAGTAGTTGAACATACTGGAAATATGTCCCAAAAAAAATAGCTTTATAAAGAGAAAACTATATTAACAGGGTACAAAACGACAACAACCAAAACTAAAGAGTAAAGAAACAAATTATCCACCTGAGGCTTCATTCACCAGATTGAGTTCAGTCAAACTGGAGCATGTGAACAGGTCAGCTTCTTCAGACCTTGCCAGGACCTCACTGGACCTTCTGCACACAACCTGATGCACACAAGATTGAGTAGACAAAAAAAATACAAGTTTATATCAGTAGGGAGGAACATGGACATTACAAACATACAGCAACAGCATATTTTTTTAATGGGAAAAATGTGCCTAAGAATAACATTAAGTAGGAAGAAAGAATGCTGTACCGAGTCATCCTCAAGCTGCACTGTGACCGTGGATCTGTTCTCCGACTCTTCCACGACAACGGCTGGGGCCCAGACTTCCAAGACATCTTTTACATACACCGCCTGGCCCTGAAATATACATTATGCGGGTAAAAAAAAACAAGTAAAACTTTCTCAACATGATGTACAAAGTTTGGCAAAAATTTTGGGATGAAGCACCCAAGAAAAATGTGTACATGTATATTTGTTTCAATATAATCATGTCAACTACTACTGAGTTGTTTCAATATAATCATGTCGGCTACTACTGAGTTGTTTCAATATAATCATGTCGACTACTACTGAGTTGTTTCAATATAATCATGTCAACTACTACTGAGTTGTTTCAATATAATCATGTCGACTACTACTGAGTTGTTTCAATATAATCATGTCAACTACTACTGAGTTGTTTCAATATAATCATGTCGGCTACTACTGAGTTGTTTCAATATAATCATGTCGACTACTACTGAGTTGTTTCAATATAATCATGTCGACTACTACTGAGTTGTTTCAATATAATCATGTAGGCCACTGAGTTGTTTCAATATAATCATGTAGGCCACTGAGTTGTTTCAATATAATCATGTAGGCCACTGAGTTGTTTCAATATAATCATGTAGGCCACTGAGTTGTTTCAATATAATCCTGTAAGCCACTGAGTTGTTTCAATATAATCATGTAGGCCACTGAGTTGTTTCAATATAATCATGTAGGCCACTGATTTGTTTCAATATAATCATGTTGGCTACTACTGAGTTGTTTCAATATAATCCTGTAAGCCACTGAGTTGTTTCAATATAATCATGTTGGCTACTACTGAGTTGTTTCAATATAATCATGAAGGCCACTGAGTTGTTTCAATATAATCATGTAGACCACTGAGTTGTTTCAATATAATCATGAAGGCCACTGAGTTGTTTCAATATAATCATGTAGACCACTGAGTTGTTTCAATATAATCATGTAGGCCACTGAGTTGTTTCAATATAATCATGAAGGCCACTGAGTTGTTTCAATATAATCATGTAGACCACTGAGTTGTTTCAATATAATCATGTAGACCACTGAGTTGTTTCAATATAATCATGTAGGCCACTGAGTTGTTTCAATATAATCATGAAGGCCACTGAGTTGTTTC
Source organism: Anisus vortex (assembly GCA_949126835.1). NCBI lineage: Eukaryota > Metazoa > Mollusca > Gastropoda > Planorbidae > Anisus > Anisus vortex. The sequence goes on along the minus strand of OX421504.1, from coordinate 9,394,166 downwards.
AATATAATCATGTAGACCACTGAGTTGTTTCAATATAATCATGTAGGCCACTGAGTTGTTTCAATATAATCATGTAGGCCACTGAGTTGTTTCAATATAATCATGTAGGCCACTGAGTTGTTTCAATATAATCATGTAGGCCACTGAGTTGTTTCAATATAATCATGTAGGCCACTGAGTTGTTTCAATATAATCATGTAGGCCACTGAGTTGTTTCAATATAATCCTGTAAGCCATTGAGTTGTTTCAATATAATCATGTTGGCTACTACTGAGTTGTTTCAATATAATCATGTAGGCCACATTAATTGATACAGACTAATTATAGTAATTACATTTAGAAGAGGTTCTATGCTCATCTTCTTTAATTAAACATAAATATAAGTAATTCTAAAATAAAATTTGTTTTTATTAATTTAATAAATATAAGATACTTTTTTTAAAGTATTCTATTAAGCAATTGCTGTAATTATTAATGTTTAAAAGAGAAACTCCTTACGGTCAAATGGACAAACTATTAATGCAGGAAATGTTTAGCCCTATTTACAATTTCAACTGTTTTAACGTGAATTAATTTTAAAATCTAATAATTAAATCTTGTAATGAATACCATAATGCTGGATGTATATAAAGAAATAATATTTAGTCAATAATATTTGTTATATTACAAAACACAACCTGTTTCCATCACTATTGAATCAAATTTAGAAACTTTATTTTAATTAAAGGGAGATAATTAACCCGTTTTAAACTTTTATGCGCGCTAATATTTCTAATACCGTATTATGTTGTTTTTTTTAAATGAAAGACCGAATGGCCTACAAGTTATAACTTTATAATGACCAAACTGTAAAAAGTAGTTGAAAATTATATGAATATATGACTAAAACATTGTATGCACATTTCTTAAGCATTACATTAACTACCCAGTTTGTATGTTTACTATGTATCAATTCTGCTTAACGATAATGTCGGGAGAATCTACACGTCATAAATAAATTAAAGAAAACCCCAGTTAAACTGAGAACAAAATAGAGATCCAATCAATATTATCAGTTGCTAGATCCTTATCTTGACAACCAAATGATAAGGTTTACAAAATAGTTACCATAAATGTGAAAGTTTGGTAATAACATTTTGTATTTAATATAAATGCAATCAAAAAGGATGCTTATCATCAACATGTATTTTTTAAATTAAATAAAACGCTATAAAGGATTTTCTCTATAGATTTCTAGATTTCCTTTGCTTTTGGCCTTGGGGTTAAATTAATTGTCTTATAAAAAATACTACAACAACTAGGCTATAATAGAGCAGGTTGACTTTTAGGCCGTTGGCACGCTAAACTGATTTAGAAATCCTAGTGTGGCACACCATTAGCAAAAGGTTTCCGACCCCTGATATAGGCTACTGGGTTGTTTCAATAGAACCTGTAGGCCTACAAAGTCCTTTAAATAAATATGTACCCCAACTTATATAAAACAAGCTACATTGCCCGGGTGAAAACAAAGGACTGTAGGCCTATAAGGTGTAGATAAAAATTTTATAAACTACAATTAAAAGAAAGCTATAAATCTAATATTTAAATCATTATGTTTTTTACTGAAGACTTTTAGGAAAGTAATTTAAAATAAATACCGGTATAGTAATCGGGTAAAAAAAATAGGCAAGTACTTTTATTGAACAAAAATCTAAATTGCCCGTAGATTTACAATGTCTTTTGTTTTTAAAAGTTTGGAAAAAAAATTGTAGAAAAAAAGGTATAGTCTAACTGGAGAATCGAACCCGGGTCGCCCGCATAGCATTCCGCTACGTTAACCTCTGAGCTAGCGTGTTTTCAAATTGACCAATGGAGATCCGTGGGGACACACACGATCTTTTTATATAGATAAAAGCTAAATACCAATCAAATTTATCTACTAGTAAAAAATGAGAACATTCATAAAACAACTGAAAATAAAATATCTTGGCGTATATTTAGTTGAAAATCTAAACCTAGGAAATCAAATAAAAAAACAAATTATGTAAATCTGCAGAGAAAAAAAAGTATTAGAAGCATTCTTACAAAAGAGGCATGTGAGACATTAATCGTAGGCCTGGTAATCGCTAAAACTACGCGAACTGACCGTACATAGGACTGCCACATCATACTCTGGCAGTCCTATGTACGGCTACAAATGGTCCCAAAACAGTGGCTGTGAAAATTGTGTTGAACAATAAAGAAAACTCAATAACCTGTCTAAAAAAACATTAAATGAACACATCAAGTCGTGAATTGAGGATTTGGGCACGGTGGACAGAGCGTTTTGCTGGCGTAGGCCTACCAAAGGTCCTGGGTTCGAATCCTGGTGAAGGTTAGGATTTGTTCCCGGGTCTGGAGGGCGCCCCTTCGTCTACCCAGCTCTGATGAGCACCTGACATTTAGTCGGGATAACCAGTAGAGACGACTGGGCATTGCACTGGCCACACAATCCCCTAGTATGCCGTGGCCATAGAAACTGACGCGTCTGATAATTTTATTGTTACTCGAACTACTCAAGTCAGTTAACACACTCGGTCTTCATCCTCGACAATGATGCACACACCTACACATCCATGACACACTCGTGGGGGACGAAATACAAAAAGAAAAGAAGGATTAGCCACGGGCAGACAAATACCTCGTTAGTAATTGATATTCAAGTAGTGAGCTTTTCAATGAGGGCGAATCATGTCTACTTTTAGTATTGGAAGAGGAGAGAGAGAGAAGGGGGAGAAGATTGTAGAGAAACGTTCAGAGAAAGATTAGAGTAAGTATGGCTGGAGGAAGGGGGGAGGGGGTCAAGATGGACAATGGTGATTGTTTCAGTTCATACTGAACCCGTTTTCAGACACGATAATACAATGCACTAAGTTGAATGAAGTAATAACGAAGACAAATAAAATAAAACACTCATGAAAAAGATTCATTTATAAGTTTCAATGTGTGCGCTTTTAAACACAATACCATACACACGCACAAACACGAGTGAACATTCACTTAGACTAGCTATTTTAAAGTCTGCTTAAGCCGATCAGGTTAGTTGAGAAATGTACTTGTATACTCTGGCGGTACACTAGCACGCTCTTTTCAAATTATACCATGTGGGGTGCAGCCACAAAAATAACCCTGACGTACCGCTTATCTTATCACTTTCCATGTCAACTGCCTCGTCAAGCTGTTCAATATATCATGGCGAGAAAACAACAAACAAAACAAAAACAATAATAAATACGATACAAAAGTGTTTCTCCGTCATTTTGACGGGCATAACCGTAATAACCACTAGTAATAAATACGAAACAAAAAAAAAGCCAAACAACTAACAACGACCGACTGCGTGCGGAAGTTGGCCACAAGATAAAGCGCTTAACTAAAGTTTCCACAAAAACAATGGCATCAACCTCCCAACCCGAGACCAACGTCAATACGTCGTGTCCCCAAACACACTGGAGTTGGGAGACGCTTCATCTCAGTGACAGAATACACATCTCTAGAGGCGCAGAAATCAAGGAGTGAAGAAATGAACTTAGTGATAATCAGAAGGAGAAATTAAGATCACATTTCCAAACTGCAACGAGTTTTAAAGCGCAAGCCAGAGAAACCGCTAAAAAAAAAAGAAAGGGGGGGGGGGGGGGGAGAAGAGTTTTTCTACTGTGAAGGATGGTCAACAAACTATCAGGTTAAGGCCTACATCTCTAGCTGCAAGAATAGATGCATGGTGATGTACAGTAAATGAAATCGTGTTCATGTTTTAACGACGCGCGTGTCCTAATGCAGTAGAGTGACTCAAGCCAAAGATACATATAAATGGAGAGTTGCGCTGTAGTGCGTGTGTGTAAGAGCAGGGGGTAGGCAATGACTTTCCTAGTAGGTAGGCCGCATTGTCAGAATGGCTATATACTTATGAAGACGTTGCTTGTGTCACTTCATTGTTATTGATTTATAATAAAAAAAACTTTGCAGCTTTTGACTTTATTATTGACTTCTACTTATCTTACCGGATCAATTTCATTTTAAGGGGCGAAGCATTTTTTTTATATTAAAACGAAAAATGCATAGTAAGTATTGGATAAATAATATGACTTTTATGTAATACTAGCTCCCTATTGATGCAATAGCGTGCCGGTTGCAACATAGTGACAGGTCGTAATTCGCCACATCCCTATGTTAGCATGATGTTGACAAGTCTTAATGAGGCGTGACCTTTTCAAATGGAAGAGATCATGAACTTCCGGTGCTATGTTTTTTAATTTTTAATTATTTTAGCCGTTTCCGTAAACAAAAAAAGCATGCTTTTGCTGGTGTTTGACAATTGATTTCAACCTCGACTGCCAGTTCTAGTCTTTTAGAAATATACAAGATTAGTTATGAGGAATTCGTTTTTAACATAAAAAGTGAGTAGGTGATAATTAATACTCAAAGTGTTAGTCGCGTTAAGTTAGATTTAGCTTTAAATTAGTCAAGAGTTGCATCCTTGGTTTTTAAAAAACAAACAATGCGAATATTCATAAAAACATAAAACGAAAATTATTTTGTATCAAGCAATAAGTTTGAGATTATAAATAGGCGATTCTTCACGTCTGGCATTCACAACCCATCGTTTTCTTTTGGCAACATCTTTTGGCAATGAAATAAAATTTAATCCCATACATATTTTGGTACAACCGGTAACGCAGCACACAGATATGTTTAAAAAAAAAAATCAAATGAACGAATAGGGACCGGAAATGTTTTACACTTCGACCTTTTATATATACATAATCTTAAGACTTGTCAATTATAAGCTGAAAAAGGGTAGCGAGTAAAGAAGCACTAACCCGTGTGAGCTTTCTCGTAGCCTCGTTGCTCCAGGCTTTGGACGCCATGGCTTTCCTCTTGCCTAGCACCGCGCCGCCGTCACACAGACTTCCATCACCCCCTCCCCTGATGTAGATCTAGGTGGAAAGAAAAGCAGGCAGAATCACTCACCCTGTCACTTGATCATGCTCTTTTTTTTTTTTTTACAATGTCAATTTAATAGAAAAAGCACATTCCAGGTTATTTTAAGTTTTGTTAGTTCCAAATTTAGAATACCACAGAAAAAAAAAAAAGTGACAATATGAAGTGTGTTAGTTGAAAAGTTTTAAAATTTTCCAAATTTAGAAAACCACAGAAAAAAAAACACACACTCTCCAGTGATAATATATCTATGTTAGATGAAAAGTTTGAATTTTCCAAAATAGTATAGGCCTACAACTGAACAAAAAAATCACAATCCAAAGAGGATGTATGTTAGTTGAGTGGTTCCTTATTTCAAATAGTGTAGACTCGTACACTATTAAAAAAACGTATCAGCGAGACGTGTGTCGAAAGAAAATATCCGGCCTTAGTGCACAGACTATGTTTCACTTCAATAAAACAATGTAGGGCCTATATATGTTTAAATACAACACAGCAAACTAAACCCAAAAAAATATACGGGCTATGGACTTAATCAATTGGATGAAGACAAACCCCATTGAACAAAAGTCTTCCGTATATTTCACTAAATCGAGTTGACAACAACAACAAAAAAATGTCGCTGTTAACAAAAGAAAAGCGTTTTAACTTTTTGGTTTTGACTTCGATATCTCATTTAACTGTGTATGTTTTAAAAATAAACTAATCGTTCACATTTGAAAGCCCGTAATAAATGACGTCACCGCCATCTATTTATAGAATTACGGTAAACACTTTCATTAGAAAACACACGATAGGGTTATCTCTAATATGAAACAGACCACTACATTTTTCACCATTTCATTTGTCACTTACAGAATACTCTAAACCAGTCCAAAAAAAACGTTTATAGTCTACACAAAAAGTGAAACTAAATGATAACACAGTAGATTATAATATATGATGTAGTTGTAAATTGTATGGATTATGTTTTTAATCCTCTGTACTCTAAAGTCACCGCACACCAAATGAACTTTTCAATTAATTTACACGTAGTTGAAAATAAAGGAAGCGAAAAGTATTGGTAGGCCTACACAATATAAGGCAGATCAGACAATGACAAAATGTGGAACAATTACTGGGTCAAAGTATCGGTTTGCGTAACACTTTTTAAAACAGCTGATAGGTCCGAACAAAAATGTAAACAACAAATATAGTCAAGTCCGATAACCCTTTGTAAAGAAATATCACACGTTGCGCGCGGTGATTACTGGGTGTTTCCACGTGCGATGACGAAATACCCACCAAACACGCACTCTCACTCGATTATATCTCGGCCCTTAGATGTCTCGCAACGTTTCAATTCCAACAACAAATGAATTCAGTACACAGTGTAATAAAAAAAAAAAAGAAAAGGGCAGACGACGTGACAAACGGCACATACCAGGCCACAAGACACGGCTTTCTTCTCTCCCTTCTTTTCTCCTTACAGGTGACGCCTATAACCGACCCTAAAAAAGAAACCACCTGTTATCACCACACGAACGTCACAACCCCCTACAACCCCACCAAAAAATAACTTCAGGTAGGACATGGCCAACGTATGGCCAACACTCTCTACGGGGTTCGTTTTCACCCCCACCACCTTCATCCACCACTATATTCGGTGTCCCGGGGGTGGGCGGGGAGGGGGCAATTTGTGTGTGACTACGTGTTGAGATTGGAACTCCGGCCCCCCCCCCCCCCCCCGACTTGGAGATAATTCAATGTCACTGGCGCATGAAGTTGAAAGAAAGGTCAAATTAAATCAAGTACACATAATAGACATACATACACACACGGCGGCGGCGGCACACGTATATGAAAGGTACAAAACATACCTTGCAACTTGAAACAAAGAGAGAGAGAGAGAGAGAGAGATAGAGAGAGTGCACAGGAAGTACAGGTGTCTATATCGGGGAAACCCTAAAAACTATAACATGAGATTTTACTGGATGTTTTCAACATGTTTCAGTGTTATTTGGTTTGAGGAACTAAATACGACCCCCCCCCCCAACCACATCCCGGGCCCAAACCTCGGGACTGAAGGCAACACGTAGGAATGTCTGAAATACTGGACACGGGGCTTGTCTGGGGCGCCCCCTGCGGTGCCTCTAAAATCAAGGGCCATGTTGACTCATCAGGGTTAGTGAATAAGCGTTCTTCCATTTCATCATTTCATCATGCCTTTCTATTGCGGGGAATTGTGTGACCAGCAAAAAATGTCTATATTTTTACCTCAGCTAATGGTAGGTACCAACTCAAGCTGGTTAGACTCAGGGACGCCCTCCTTACAAGGGGGAATCTTTCTGTCCTTTTTGCCTTTGTTGTTGTAAATCTGGATTCGAACTCAAGACTTTCCGCTATGCCATCAACGCACTATAGTCCCATGGCTGACTATTAAGATAGACCATATAATAAGACTATTTTGTTTGTAGGTTGTGGAAAAGAAGGAGGGGGAGGGGAGGGGCGGGGCACAAACATGCTTGGTTTCCGACTAGCGGCCCGCGGACCACATGCCACCGGCAAAAAAAAAATAATCTTTGAATTATTTTTTTTTGTTTCATTTGACAAAAAAGTACGAAGCATAGAGTAAGCTTACTTCAAATCTTGTTCAAAATTATTTTTTTCTTATTATAATAATTTAAATATTTTTATTTTCCTTTGAACAATTGTAAGCAATTAAAATTATTAAACTGTGTTCTATTTGCATATTTTAATGAAAAAAATAAATTTTAAGTGCGGTCCACAATCAGGTTTTCAATGTAGCTGACAAGCTAGAACCCTCAAGCCAGTCCATCAATCCCTCAAATAAATCGACTACATTTAAGGGAAATAACTACATAGGTTTTTATAATTTTTAGGAAAGCGTCGTAATCTTGTTTAGATGTGACCCCCCCCCCCCACCTCCTCACTATAACTATAAGCAGCATGCAAGGAAATTGTGCGTCCAGCACAAGTCTAATCCACCTTAACTTTTCGTAACAAAGGCGTATAAAGCCCCAAACCAATTTTTGGAACATGTCCAGGAAAAGACGGATGGGCTTTTATGGGTGGTTTAAGGAACAAGGAACAACGTCAAGATGTTTATATTACACGACACTGGATACAATAATACGCCTATAAAGTTGTAACATGATCCCATCTATTGTTATCATCACCCAACACGGCAATACACACAACAAAACAAACTCCAACAAGGGACAAGTGGCAGGTTGAAGGGTAAGATAAAAACTGTTTCTAAAGTTTTTGAATTGCAGATAAACATCCCTTCTAAGACAGCGTGGCGCGCCCTGTCCACTAGTGCATTAATCAAAATTACTCTACTCCGTAACTCTACCAGGTCAAAATACGAGTAATTCGAGGTTGAAGGTTGAATATGGACAATTTATGTGAGATATTTTGCCTTATAGATGAAAGGCTGGACCCTTAGAATGCCATCGTTCTCAACTGGTGAAATGGTATCGGTAATCTCGTGTAAAGAGTGGTCACAACTGGGGACAGTTGGAGAGACTGGTCCAAGACCGAGATGCCTGGAGAGCCTTTGTTTGTGGCCTATGTCCCAGACTAGACGACAGGCGATGGTGATGATGGATCATCTCGTCCTACTACTAAACTTTGCTATGCAGAATAACGAGTCTGATAATTTCAATCTAAATAATACTGCTAGATCTATAACCTGAATTAAACTTTAAACACATACATCAACACACACACACAGACACTCACGCAGATAGTGAGAAAATAAATTAAACCACACACAAGTCCACTTCCTAACTGAAAACACACAACAACAAAAAATACAATACTAAGTCCAATATGCTTTAATTTAGCTCTATTACTTTTCGGCCGTTGAAAACTTCGTACTATTCTTTCAAGCGTTCTCTCTGACTAGTAACTACCCCCCCCCCACCCCACCCCAACGTTCGGTCTTAAAGAACCACAACGCAAAAATGCAACTGTAGTACCGGGTAGTAGTAGGCCTAGTAGCAGTATTGTATGGCTAGAAATTAATTTAGTTTTAGAGGACTTGGTATTTTAATGGAACCAAAAGGAGACAAATTCTACGTCTCACTGATCCGCGACACCTTGACCCAGATTTTATGAAAGTCCAATTCATGAACAGATCAAAGCAACACACAATGTATCAAACTTACTGGATTAATCACTCCACCCAACAGAATGATATCACCTCCCCCCCCCCACCCCCAACAAAAGTAAATGGGACCGGCTTAGGTAGTAGGCTACGAGCGTTTGTAGTACCGGACAGAGTGAGACTGATACATTATTTTTAAGCATTTTTATTTATCCATATTTCCCAAAAATGTAGAGTTGAAAAAAAACAAATTAAGCAGCTCTCCAAACAAATGCTATCGTATTACAAGGTAAAGACGTTCTATCAATGCCGAATGGGCAAATCTAGCGTGCCAAAGGGCCTGGGTTTGAATCCTGGCGAAGGCTAGGATTTGTTCCGGTGTTTTGAGGGTGTGCCTCTTATCTTATCTTATACATTACAAACGCTCCTTCTATAAAGAAGATTATTGCGTCCTACGCTCAGTCCTACGCTCATCCGTGGTCCGAGTCTAGTCTTGCATTTTTAATAATGTTTTAAATAATGTTAGGTTATTGGTTTTCTTGGTTTGTTCAGGCAACCCATTCCATGCCCGAATGCCACTCGGGAAGAAAGAGTACTCAGCCTACTTAGCTCTGATGGGTAGCTGACCAGTAGTTGGGGATATATATATATACGGGGCTGGGCATTGTGCCGACCACACACTCTTCTCATATGCCATGACCGCAGAACCCTGTGAACGCTGCTCCACTTGCCTTATGGATTTATTTGGTCTGAACGAAATATATTTACGTACTATCAGAAAAACAACTTACCGGAAACATAATTAAAAACTCTCACCAAAAATGGGTCTCGACTTAAACCACAGATAAACAAAGGACACAATAACCATTTTTTATAAAGTAATCATCTACCAGTGACATATATAATAATAGACATTACTTTATTTAAAAGGTAAAAAAAAATCACCAAAAAATCATGTTTGAAAATCTAGGAATGTTTTTGCAAAAAGGAAACATAAAAAGTACTGATTTTGAACATTACAATTTGCTAAAATGATGAAACTTGACAATAAAATCAAAAAGAAAGAAAACAGTTCACAATAGGGCTGTCAAACAATAATCAGAACTTAAATAGTCGGTTTTCTTGGAGGGTAATGAAGCAGGTCATTATAAGCCTTCAAAGGATAATGATCCCAGTTATCGCTTTCAATATATATATAAATATAGTACCCAAACAACATGCTGATTTCTGTTAAAATAGTATTTTTGACAATTTTAATGATAATCTACTTTTGACAAAAAAATAAAAAATAATATTGATTACAGCTGGTAAGATGCCTTGTTTGTGATTGTGTAAACCTTTTCATACAGCAATAATTTACTCAATTATAAAATAATGTATTAGAAGTTTACATAGAATGTGTCAACTAAGTAAACCAAAAAATTCAATTAAATAAAAGATTTAGAGGTCTGAATATATTATACAGGTAGCGGTATATACTTTTCTTTAAATTTCAATTGAAAATGTTTTCCTATTCACTATTTGAAGAACCAATGCATTCATGGCAATAAGGATATTGAAAGACTAAATATAAATTACAACATATAAACAAAGTGGATAAAAATAATGTTTTAGATAACAAAAAAATGGATTTATTTAATTGAAAAATAATTTTTTAGCTTTTTTTTAAGGAAAATAGTAGACCTACATTACTGCTATTGAAAAAAAAAATTAAAAAATTAAATGTAGGGAATATTTTTAAATTATCAGTAATTAGAAAGATGGCATCGGAGATGAGTGTGGGCAGTAAGAGATCAGTTCATTGAAAAAAAGATTGTTCAGAGACTTTTAAATGAATGAAATAATAAATATTATTAAAATATGAAATTAATACATTTATTAGCACTGTATCAAACTTTAGGAATGATTAATAACATAACTTTGACATAAAATTATAATATAACACTCCATATTTGTCCAAAAATGACCATGCCCAACATCCCAACAAATCATAATAAAATAACTATGTTCTTCTTCAACAGCATAAAATTTAAATTTAAATAAAGTAGATTTTTAGAGGAAAAAAATAATGGCTGTGTCGCTATGTGTTGCTTTCATGACTTTTGTGGTTTGTGATTAAAAAAAAGCAACTATGTTATGGTAAATTATTTATCCAAATTTTGGTTCTAAGGCCTACAAACAAATATTGCTGTATAAAGCTGTAACGTTCTTAATCACCAATTTTCCAATATATTAGAATAAATATAATAGGCTATATACTATATATTGTAGGCTATATACATACTAAACATCCTGGGACAAGCACTATGCCCTATGCCATAAGTCATACACAAGTCACACCATAAGCCATAAGTTAATTAAACCCCATATTACATAGATAGACTATTCATAGACATCTATAAATAAAGGCCTATACAATATTGCCTATCTAATTGCTATTATAATATAAGGATAAGGCATAAGGAAGGCTACTACTTTCTACTTATATATTATATTTATAGGCCTATTCTACATACTAACTTATAAATAGTTATAGTATAGCATAGCTTATAAATTATAAACGTGTAAGTTATTTATACTTATACCTTATAAAATACTTTTATACTACTTAATACTTAATAGTACTTACTACTTATAGTTATAGTATAGAAGTGTATATGAATATGTATTATAGTATAGTCATAGTGATAGCCTACAATTTAAATTTAAAATTTAAAGCTTAGTAAAATGTAAAGCGTTATTTTTTAGAAGCTTTTTAAATTTTAAGCCAACTAAGACTTGAAGCTTCCTAAGCCAGTTAGGCTAAGGCAAATTTAAGAATTGATGATTATTATTGATGCCTTCTGACTTCTGCTTAACTTTAACTGAAGTTACCGTATCGTATAACCGTACACCGTATAGTGTATAGGTAGGCCTATGGCCTATAGCTATAGGCTAGTATCTATTTAGGTTAGGCAATAAAAACTTTGAATAGGGCATAGGACATTCATAGGCCTACACAGTACAAAGTAAATAGACTACATTATTAGTTAATAAGTTTTGTTTAAAAACAAAAATAATTAGGAAACGTCATGCCGTCTACTTTTAATTTCATATAAATATTTAGTAGGCCTAGATCTATTTCAAATTAACAGTCATACTAGCAGAGCCTTTACATTGACTTTACAAACTTAAGGCTTATGTGGCGCCCCGGGGCAAAAGTTTAAGCGCTGCCCCTTTGCATACTGTAACACTGTAACTGCTTGTTTAGTGCTATATTTGTTATATTTAGTATTTAGTCTTTAGACTACATTTGCTTGCCCTCTGGAAGTGTCGCCCCCGGGCATATGCCCCCCCCCCCCACTGGCCCCCTTGAGGGCACTACATACTGTAACATTTTACATAGCCTACAACTAGTCATTGTCATAGAGTATGATAGATTCATACTAATACTAGTCATATGAATCATTGGTCATTGGTCATACGGTACATACCTAGTGACGCCTAGTCTACATTAAAAGCCTACATTCTACATGGTTGTAATTTAGTATTTAGATTTAGCCTACTCATTTAGAATTTTTTTTTTTGGTTGATTAGTGATAGTGACAAGACTGTCACTAGACTGACTAGACTGACTAGACTAGTCACTAGTCTAGAGTCTAGGACTCTAGCTATAGAGTCTACTAGGAGTGTCACACTCAGTGTGACTAGACTCGACTAGGGACTAGAGACACTAGACTAGAGTAGAGTGTCACTAGGTCTAGAGTCACTAGACTAGTCTACAAGAAAATATATCGTTTACATGTTAAATCGGTGATTATTTAACAATAATAATGACCACTTTAACTTAAATTAAAAGAGAATATTTAAAGTATTACCTTGTTTAGGGACATAAAAAACACACACAAATAAATTAATATAAATAAGAGTTTTTCATACAAGCCGCCATTTAAATTGTTTTGAGTATGTGACCAATGAAATATAGATACTAATTGTCATCGAGTTTCATTGGTTTAAACATTGAAAGCTAAAACTAATATTTAAACTGCACGAAACAAAACTAAGAAGCACAGACACTCGTTATCTTTTTATATTTTAAACCTCGGTTTTCGTTGACTTAAAGATTTCATCGGTTTCGGTTTTCGTCAACTCCCGCCTTCTCCCACCAGTAAAAAGTTGATTCGGGTTTTGTAGATTGCCTCGGTTTCCGTCTATCCCTGAAGATGACCACTAGTACCAAAATATCAAGAATAGGAGCATGCAGACGCTCCTTCTATAAAGAAGATTATTTGGTCCTACGCTCATCCGTGGTCCGGGTCTAGTCCTGCATCTTTATTAATGTTTTAAATCAGAAATCCGCGACCTAAGGCACGCGTTCCAAATTTGGAACACACAGCGACTTTCGATGGCACGCGAGAGACCTTAATTTAAGGGGGTGTTTTTTTTATTTTTGAAAAAAAAAAACAAAAAAAAAACCTTTTCCGGTTCTGAATAAGGAAAACTGAATGGCCTAATTGGCATAGAGACACATTTAGGTCATTTAGGTGACGCATTTATCATTTAGGCCTACAAGGATGGGGGTCAAACAGCACTTAAACTGCTAGACAACTGGAATGGATTGCATACATCTTGAGTGAAATCAATTTCAAAACATTTAACTACATATTATGTACCTACATCCATTTATTAGGGTATAGGCCTATATTAAGATAGTTCGGTTTTTTAAGAAGTACAACGAAGCACCCAAAGCGGAGCTTTCGAAACAAAGGCAATTTTAAGACTTTCAAACTCATGGACTCGTTTTTTCACACCCCTCATCAGGCCTAACTGGCTTGATCTTACCACAACTTGATCTTACCACAACTTGATCTTACCACAACTTGATCTTACCACAACTTGATCTTACCACAACTTGATCTTACCACAACTTGATCTTACCACAACTTGATCTTACCACAACTTGATCTTACCACAACTTGATCTTACCACAACTTGATCTTACCACAACTTGATCTTACCACAACTTGATCTTACCACAACTTGATCTTACCACAACTTGATCTTACCACAACTTGATCTTACCACAACTTGATCTTACCACAACTTGATCTTACCACAACTTGATCTTACCACAACTTGATCTTACCACAACTTGATCTTACCACAACTTGATCTTACCACAACTTGATCTTACCACAACCTTCGTAGATACAGCTGTTTGTTTTTTTAAGTGTAGGGCTATCGGCGATTTTAAACAAACACAACCAGTTGAATTTTAAACATCCCAAAAAAAATATTTATAAATGTGCCAATTTACGGGAAATCTGTAAAGAAGTGGCTTAGGAAAGTCATCTGCTATTCTCAACTGCCAGACATTCGCTCTAAGCTGACTTTCATCGTTTGGTTCAACTTAGGCCTACTCTTAGTATGAACATTATTTATTGCACATGAAAGCTGTGTTAAGCATCCAAAGAGGTCACTTACACTTCGCTAGGCCTACTCAGAAATAATTAAATATGTATCCGTTACTATAAATTAGCGAAGAGCATTCAATACAAAGCGCTCATTAATTGATACTTGATACAGACTAATCATATCGTTTTTATGCTGATCTTCCTTAATAAAAACATAAATATAAGTAATTCTAAAACAAATTTAGTTTTTATTAATTTAATAAATATAAGGGACTTTTTAATAGCATTATATTATGCAATTATTGTAATTAAGCATGTTTAAAAGATAAACTCCTTAAGGTTAAATGGACATAGGCCTACAATTAATGCAGGAAATGTTTATTTACAATTGTTTAACGTAAATTAATTTTATATAATAATTAAATCTTTTAATGGATTTACATAGAGAAATAATAATTAGTCAGTAATATGTGTTATATTATAAAACATAACTATTTGGCATCACTATTAAATCAAATTTAGAAACTTTTTTTTTAATTAAAGGGAGATAATCAATCCGTTTTATTTGCGTTAGTATTTCTTATGTTATGTTTCTTATTTTTCTTATAGAAAAAAATGGCTTATATTCTTATAACTTTATAATGACCAATTTGAAAAAGTCGTTCAAAATTATATAAATAAAGTATGACTAAAACATATGCACATTTTTTAAACATTACATTGACTACCCAGTTTGTATGATTACTACGTATCGATTCCACTAAACTGATACTAGTCTACTTGTAGGCCTACTTAAACAAATGAAACAAAATCTCAGTTAAACTGAGAACAAGATAATCAATATTAACAGTTGATAGATCCTTAATAACAGACAACGAAATGATGTTTACAAAATAATTACCATAAATGTGAAAGCTTGGTAATAAAATTTAGTATTTGGTATAAATGCAAATAAAAAGGATGATAATCGCAAAAACGTTGATTTTGTTTAATTAAAAATAAAACGCTTTAACGATTTCTCTCTATATTTTCTTTGCTTTTGGCCTTGGTCATACCGTGGAGTTAAATTAATTATCTTATTAAAAAAAACAAAAAAACAAGCATAATAGAGCATGTTGACTTTTAATCGGTTGGCACGCTGAACTATTTACTAATCCTAGTTTGGCACACTATTAGCAAAAGGTTGCAGACCCCTGTTTTAAATGATGTTAAGTTACTGGTTTTCCTGGTTTGTTCAGAGAACCCATTCCATGCCAGAATGCCACCCAGGAAGAAAGAGTAGCCTACGTATATTTATTTGTTCTCGCAGATGTCCAGATGAAGGGTTAGGGTTAGGGTTAGGGCCTATCTTTTACCAGGTAGCGATAGACATAGACCCAGCCCTACCACTATCTTTCTCTCTCTCTCTATGTCGTATATAGACTATAGACCCAGCCCCACCACTCTCTTTCTCTCTATGTCGTATATAGACTATAGACCCAGCCCTACCACTGTCTTTATCTCAATGTCGTATATAGACTATAGACCCAGCCCTACCACTCTCTTTCTCTCTATGTCGTATATAGACTATAGACCCAGCCCTACCACTGTCTTTATCTCAATGTCGTATATAGACTATAGACCCAGCCCTACCACTGTCTTTATCTCAATGTCGTATATAGACTATAGACCCAGCCCTACCACTGTCTTTATCTCTCTCTCTCTCTCTATATATATATATTAATATATATATCGTATATAGACAATAGACCCAGCCCCACCACTCTCTTTCTCTCTATGTCGTATATAGACTATAGACCCAGCCCTACTACTCTCCTTATCTCTATGTCGTATATAGACTATAGACCCAGCCCTACCACTCTCCTTATCTCTATGTCGTATATAGACTATAGACCCAGCCCTACCACTCTCTTTCTCTCTATGTCGTATATAGACTATAGACCCAGCCCTACCACTCTCTTTCTCTCTATGTCGTATATAGACTATAGACCCAGCCCTACCACTCTCTTTCTCTCTCTCTATGTCGTATATAGACCCAGCCCTACCACTCTCTTTGTCTCTCTCTACGTCGTATATAGACTATAGACCCAGCCCTACCAATCTCTTTTTCTCTCTCTATGTCGTATATAGACCCAGCCCTACCACTCTCTTTCTCTCTATGTCGTATATAGACTATAGACACAGCCCTACCACTCTCTTTCTCTCTATGTCGTATATAGACTATAGACCCAGCCCTACCACTATCTTTCTCTCTCTCTCTCTATATATATATATATTAATATATATATCGTATATAGACAATAGACCCAGCCCCACCACTCTCTTTCTCTCTATGTCGTATATAGACTATAGACCCAGCCCTACCTCTCTCTTTCTCTCTCTCTATGTCGTATATAGACCCAGCCCTACCACTCTCTTTCTCTCTATGTCGTATATAGAATATAGACCCAGCCCTACCACTCTCTTTCTCTCTCTCTATGTCGTATATAGACTATAGACCCAGCCCTACCACTCTCTTTCTCTCTCTCTATGTCGTATATAGACTATAGTCCCAGCCCTACCACTCTCCTTATCTCTATGTCGTATATAGACTATAGACCCAGCCCTACAACTCTCTTTCTCTCTATGTCGTATATAGACTATAGACCCAGCCCTACAACTCTCTTTCTCTCTATGTCGTATATAGACTATAGTCCCAGCCCCACCACTCTCTTTCTCTCTATGTCGTATATAGACTATAGACCCAGCCCTACCACTCTCTTTCTCTCTATGTCGTATATAGACTATAGACCCAGCCCTACCTCTCTCTTTCTCTCTCTCTATGTCGTATATAGACCCAGCCCTACCACTCTCTTTCTCTCTCTCTATGTCGTATATAGACCCAGCCCTACCACTCTCTTTCTCTCTATGTCGTATATAGACTATAGACACAGCCCTACCTCTCTCTTTCTCTCTCTCTATGTCGTATATAGACCCAGCCCTACCACTCTCTTTCTCTCTATGTCGTATATAGACTATAGACCCATCCCTACCACTATCTTTCTCTCTCTCTCTCTCTCTCTCTATATATATATATATATATATATATATCGTATATAGACAATAGACCCAGCCCCACCACTCTCTTTCTCTCTATGTCGTATATAGACTATAGACCCAGCCCTACCACTATCTTTCTCTCTCTCTCTCTATATATATATATATTAATATATATATCGTATATAGACAATAGACCCAGCCCCACCACTCTCTTTCTCTCTATGTCGTATATAGACTATAGACCCAGCCCTACTACTCTCCTTATCTCTATGTCGTATATAGACTATAGACCCAGCCCTACTACTCTCCTTATCTCTATGTCGTATATAGACTATAGACCCAGCCCTACCACTCTCCTTATCTCTATGTCGTATATAGACTATAGACCCAGCCCTACCACTCTCTTTCTCTCTATGTCGTATATAGACTATAGTCCCAGCCCTACCACTCTCTTTCTCTCTCTCTATGTCGTATATAGACTATAGACCCAGCCCTACTACTCTCTTTCTCTCTATGTCGTATATAGACTATAGACCCAGCGTTACCACTCTCTTTCTCTCTATGTCGTATATAGACTATAGACCCAGCCCTACCACTCTCTTTCTCTCTCTCTATGTCGTATATAGACTATAGACCCAGCCCTACCACTCTCTTTCTCTCTATGTCGTATATAGACTATAGACCCAGCCCTACCACTCTCTTTCTCTCTATGTCGTATATAGACTATAGACCCAGCCCTACCACTCTCTTTCTCTCTCTCTATGTCGTATATAGACTATAGACCCAGCCCTACCACTCTCTTTCTCTCTATGTCGTATATAGACTATAGACCCAGCCCTACCACTCTCTTTCTCTCTATGTCGTATATAGACTATAGACCCAGCCCTACCACTCTCTTTCTCTCTCTCTATGTGGTATATAGACCCAGCCCTACCACTCTCTTTCTCTCTATGTCGTATATAGACTATAGACCCATCCCTACCACTCTCTTTCTCTCTATGTCGTATATAGAATATAGACCCAGCCCTACCACTCTCTTTCTCCCTATGTCGTATATAGACTATAGACCCAGCCATACCACTCTCTTTCTCTCTCCCTATGTCGTATATAGACTATAGACCCAGCCATACCACTCTCTTTCTCTCTCCCTATGTCGTATATAGACTATAGACCCAGCCCTACCACTCTCTTTCTCTCTATGTCGTATATAGACTATAGACCCAGCCCTACCACTCTCTTTCTCTCTATGTCGTATATAGACTATAGACCCAGCCCTACCACTCTCTTTCTCTCTCTCTATGTCGTATATAGACTATAGACCCAGCCCTACCACTCTCTTTCTCTCTATGTCGTATATATACTATAGACCCAGCCCTACCACTCTCTTTCTCTCTATGTCGTATATAGACTATAGACCCAGCCCTACCACTCTCTTTCTCTCTCTCTATGTCGTATATAGACCCAGCCCTACCACTCTCTTTCTCTCTATGTCGTATATAGACTATAGACCCATCCCTACCACTCTCTTTCTCTCTATGTCGTATATAGAATATAGACCCAGCCCTACCACTCTCTTTCTCCCTATGTCGTATATAGACTATAGACCCAGCCATACCACTCTCTTTCTCTCTCCCTATGTCGTATATAGACTATAGACCCAGCCCTACCACTCTCTTTCTCTCTCTCTATGTCGTATATAGGCTATAGTCCCAGCCCTACCACTCTCTTTCTCTCTATGTCGTATATAGAATATAGACCCAGCCCTACCACTCTCTTTCTCCCTATGTCGTATATAGACTATAGACCCAGCCCTACCACTCTCTCTCTCTCTCTCTCTCTCTCTATCTCGTATTCCATACGCAAATTCGAGTTTGAAGAAAATTAAAGGCCTTGTTAAATGTTCATTTATTAGCATATCCTCCAAAGGGCATCTGTTATTTAAAAAAAAAAAATCAACATTTTAAAAGTTCCCATTGAATATGAATAAAGTCTTTTAGGTAATGAACAGGATGGGTACAAAGATTATCGGTTATTTTCTGTTCTATTATAGCGCACACAGACATAGGGGCCTACTACTTTTCGAGCCAACTCTATTTGATAGTAACTATAAAAATTAAAATTTAAGAAATAATTATTAAGCTTATAATTAACTTTAAATTATGCATATATATTATTATTGATAACATCAATATATAAAACCTTAAAATACGTTTTTTAAGTGGTGTATAAAAGTATAGGCCTACTACACCAGCTTATTGCAAAGACAATCACAATAATGGGTAGACTACACGTTCCAATATAACATCACTTGGTTATAATGTCAAGTGGTCGCTAAGTGAGCATACATACACTGTCGTTGTTTGCGCGTGTGTGTGTTGTTGTGGTTAATTATTTGTTGCTGTAAACTTTGCATTTTTATGTGAGTTTAAACGTACGTGTCCTGAAAAAAGCGATGTTTAGTTGGCAGTGATGACACAAAGAAACAACATGTGCAACCTTCTGATAACAGCATTAGGAATTTACTCTTTTTTCATTAGTCCTTGTAAGTTGGCATGCCTTACATGCACCATATTAGTCCAGTACATGCACTCGCTTGTGATTTTATCCGCGAATATTATATAATACTTATTTTAAATATGTAATAGGCCTACGCCACAGCAGTTAGATAGGCCTAAGAAAAGGAGACCTATTTAATTATAGGCCCAATTATATATATATATATATATATATATATATATAAATCTTATCTCATATAATAATATTACAGATGCTTCTTCTATAAAAAAAAAAAAAAAATAATTTTGCGTCCTGCGCCCATCCGTTGTCCGAGTCTAAGTCTTGCATCTTTATTAATGTTTTAAATGATGTTAAGAAAACTTAAGTTAGACCTACTGGTTTTCCTGGGTTGTTCAGGCAACACATTCCATGCCCGAATGCCACTCGAGAAGAAAGAGTAGGGCCTACTTATATGCATTTGTTCTCGCATAGGCCTATATACACATATTTCATCCTCATCGCTTGTATTAATTTTTTTTTATGACTTGGTTCTTGTGAATAAATCCTGAGCTTTTTTTTTAGAAGCTTAAAGCAGCGGTTCCCAGCCTGTGAGTCGCGACCCCATTGGGGTCGAACGACCATTTCACGGGGGTCGCCATGAAGGGACCATCGGAAAACATTTGTGGCTTTCCACAACAACATGTACAGTATTCTTCGATGGCGCCACCTCAGAACATGGTTGTGTCCTGGCACCAACACTCTTTAGCCTAGACCAGGGAATGGCAACTTTTTTATAATAGACAATAGTGTACCAATGTGGGATTTCTAATTCTTTCAGAGTGCCAACAGCCCAAAAGTCACCCTGCTTTAGCACTCTATTTCTAATTAGAGGATACTTGAATAGCTTAGTTTAGGAGTCTTCCGCGTGCTATTGAGGGTTGTTCTGCGTACCAAGTCTGGCACGCTTTCCTAAAGTTGCCGATCCCTGGTCTATACTATTCCTATTTTCTTTACAGTCTTCAAACCTTATTAAATTAGGCTTTAAAAAAATTTCGTTTAAATAAGATTCATGCTATTTGACATAATTTAAAATGAAGTAAATGCTTACTAATAAAAACAAGTTAGTATCTAAAAAGGTGTTTTAAAAATTACATATATAATGTAAAAACATATTTAATTGATTGTTCATTCTACATAATTTTATCAATTTGAGTACCTAGTGGTATACGCATATTCCATTTTTGTTTTCAAATGCAAATATTATACAGTAACAAAATTGTTTACAAAAATTGTTGCACTTAAAATTGGGACTATTACCTCCCTTGATTAGATTTAGTAAGCATTTGTTTAAGCTTCGTGGTAAACTCAGAACTCTTTTAACTTTAAAATCAGAAAGCAAGACCGCAGTTCAAAGCACTTTTTGGCAATAAAAGTGAACTTCAGAAAATAACTGACTTTGTTACATCTTGAAATCTTTAATGAGGAAAATGTATCACTGCAAGAACCAGTTAATTTTTGTAACAAACCTTAATTTGCCTGAAAAGATCGGATCATTACAAATAAAACTTTAGCTTTGGCATAAAAAAATTGGATGTAAATAAAATGTACACGTAGCTTAACTTATCTGCTTTCGTTGAGGAACATGACATTGAACCAGATAAAGGAATTACGCTGATAAAATATGTGAAACTACACGTGTACATGCTTGCAGAAGAAATTTCATTGTACTTTTTTGACACCCCATTAAAAATTTGCACTTGAAAGAAGATCATGCAACGTCAAATTTGAAGATGCTCCTGAGACAACACAAGAGAAGTTATTAATTTATTAAGAACTAATGTTTCTACAATGCCAATTTAAAAGGTCAGGATGAAGTATTTGCAGTCATATAGATTCGGTAGTGCCACACACATTTGGCTAGAACGTTTTCTTTATAGGCCAACAATGCGGTCAATTCCGCGTGTGCAAAGATCTCTATCCCCCTGGTTTTATTACCCTACTTCCATTACCGGAAAGGTTTTCTTCCATTAAGGCTCCACAAAGAATTTTAGGGACTCCCAGGGTTATGGGCAAGCAGTTTTATTCGGGCAATTTAACATGGGGTTGGCTGTGCAAGTGCAACATATCGTATGGGATGGCAGGGGGCTCAGAACAGTCATGGGGGGAGGGCAAGGCTTGCAGGGGCCGAGTTAGTTATGGCTTACGGTGAACCAGTTCGGGGCACAGACCATAAATATCAGGAGTCCCATTACGAGTTTTCAAAATACCGCACCCCCTCTCCCCTCCCCCCACACAATGCCCACAAAAGAAAGAAAATGATGATGAAAAAGCAAAAGTCACGGCGTGTTGTTATTTATAAGCAGAAATTGGCTGTAGGGACGACATAGACTACATCTCTTCCATTTGGCTGGCAAAGAAATTATGAAATTAAATCGTTTATAAAGGCGAAATAGGACTCAAAATCTCGAGGAGGATGACTGACCCACGTCATGACATGCTACTGATCTGAATCTTGGCACATAAGCTTGTTCAAATTTTCAAACTGACCTCTATTTCCTCTCAACACTTAAAAAAAAAATTTTTTTTTTGGCCTGCTTTTTAAGGGGAAAAAAATGAAGAAAATAGTTTTAAGGTGAAACCGAAGAATTTGGCCGAAAAAATACAATTTGTAACCAAAAATGCCTGTAAAGGATTTAATCGAAATATTGTGTTATTAGGGATTGATTAATCTTGGTTTTATTTATCTTTGCTGTACTAGCCCATGGGCACGCTTTAACTTCCCACATTCCTCCTTCGCATGCACTTTCTTCTTCCTTTTGAATAACCCCATTCCCTAATTGAGCCAACTCCTTGTGCGAAACACAAACAACAACGCGGTTATGTCGAGTGGTTTTTAGAAGGTCAAAGGTCGGAATTCAAAATACACACCCTTAAATGGCACTTCAGTAGTATCTGAAAAAACTACAACATAATTATTTTACTATTTAAATGTGTAACAATTCACGTTATGTTTGTGACTTTTACAAGTAGTTGCGACTCTTCTGAGGTATACGCAAACCTCTTGGTAGTATTTGCAACTTCTATTGTAGCGTATTTAAATCTTTTTGAAGTATTGGCCAATGCAGCTCTTCTGGAACTATAGACTAGGCATATGCAACTATTTATTTGTTGTTGTAATTCTTCCTGTTCTATTCGTAACTACTCAAGCTTTTCCTGTACTTACTTGATGTGTTTGTAGCTCGCCTAAATATCTTTTTAAAAGCCCCGTCAACCTTTTCCAGAATTTATCACGTAGAATGGGGCAGATAAGACTCTAACAGTGAGACTCGAAAATAAACTCAACTCCCCCCCTCCCTTTCTTCCAGGCACTACCACACACATTAAATGTCTTTTGTTGTAAATGCCAGAAGACCTGCTAAAGGTCAGTATGACCAACGGGTAACCAAATGGCTTAGGGAAAAAGGGCTGTAACGATGTTATGTTGGGCGCGGACAGTTCAAAAATCGAGATCACGGACAATAATTTACGCCCCCCACCCCTCACACCCAGCTGGATGCATTGACCTTGGTGCCCCCGCGCCCCCCCCCCCTCCGTGGTGTCCCTCGCATGTCTGAACGTCGGCTTTGATGTGGTAGGAGAGAGGGCAACGTCTACTTTAAAATCAGTTATCAAGGGTGTGCGACAGACGGCCTGCGGGCCACAACATGTCCCTCCTCGCCTTTATAGGCTCTTCTGTGGCCAGCAAAGTGATTTTAAATGCTGTTTTTTGTTTATTATAAAGAAAATAAATGTTATAGTATGTGTGGCCTATCTTGTTGCATATCAAATTCCATATACGACACACACCGCAAAATAAAAACTGTTTCCCACTTATGGACTTAGATTATAGGGACAAATTGATATGATGTTCATATCGAGTTGGATACAATTCTGAGTGTCTTGGGTTCAAACCCAAGTAAGATAAGCCATGATGTAATTTGACCAGGGTCTGGAGTGTGTCCATGGTGTCTACTAATCACTGATAATTATCTGACATCGTTTAGGTAAAGTAATGGCGGCATTGCATTGTTCTAGCCACACAATCCCCTGTAGATTATGCCTTTCGTGGAGGAAACTGTAGTGAAAGTTACTTCACTAGTCGCATACACTAGCATGATCTTATAGGGATACTTTACTTTTTTTTTGTTACTAAATATAGCCTAGTGTTGCAAAATAATACATTTAGAATCCTAATATTTTCAGTAGTAGGCCTTTTTGTTATGACAAGCTATATTAGTATTAATAATAATAAATTACATTGACATGTAAGAAATATAAAACACGTTTCTTTTTTTTTTAAATATCACTCTCTGGCATCGAACCCATTTCCCAGCACACGGCTCGGTGAAGTACGTGTACCAGAACTCGACCGTACCAACAGATGGCAGCGTACAGTCGGACAACTACCCAGGGGTTTACCCGCGCAATTTGAACGTCACGTGGGTGTTTGAGACCACCAGAGGGCACTGGGGTGTGTACTTCCGGGACTTTGACCTGAGCCGACACGAGGACTTCACGGATGGTGGCGACAGGCTGAGGCTTCAGAGTGCAAGGTATAACAGCTTATTGTGTTCTTTATTTTAAAATATAAGAACAACAATAATAACAAAGAAACAATTAACAACAATTACAGTTTCATTAGGGGTTATCCACAAATATCGTCATGGAATTTGAGAAAACATTTTTGTGTATTTTCTCACATTAGTCACAATTAGTGGGGAAAAATAAACGCTTTTTCTTTAAAACGATTTCCACCAAAATTAGTCACGTATATACAGGGGCGGCCCTATCGTTGCTGGCGCCCTGTGTAAGCTGGGAGGGTGGCGACACTCTTTAGGAAATGTGCGCACTAAAGTGTGGGAAACGAGTATCTTTGCGTGTGGCTGAAAGTGACTCTCTCTATAATTTAAATTTTTACTGATTCCACCCCCCCCCCCCCGGGTCATTCAGCAGTAGAAAAACCTTGTATCTATGATTATTATAGCAGTCCTTTTATTTGTACTCGTAATGTAAGACAGAAAAAAAAACACACCATTGTTAAAGTACAGAACATAGGCTTAATGGTGGTGTTTCCTGGAATAAACAACTTTTAATTAACATCCTACTTTAACTTTGTTTTTGCGGACGAGATTAAATGTTGTCCCAGGACGGAAAATTGACATAACACTGCCCCCCTCTCCTCTTCCCTTTTTTAGATATTTTTTTATATTATATAGTAACAAAACCCAACCTCCTCCCCCCCCCCCCCCCCACACATTAATGTATTTAATAATGTATTCCAACCAAATCAATATTGGAATATGACCTTTCCAGCAAATAAAAGAAATTTTTCAGGATTTATCTGTAGCAAACATATAGCAAGGGAGACAACCAGATTATTACCAACTCAATTTTAAGCGTACTGTATTACCGTTACTAGTATGTTTTAAATAATATGTTTTAGACCCCTACTGTCTTACGGTTTATGTTAGGTCCGTTAATGCTTCATTTATTTGCTTTGTCCCATGTTTGTACAGTTTTAAATTATCTATGAGCTTTATATTTCTTAGCCTATAGATTATATACGTGTTCTTAGTTGTATGTTAATGTGCTCTGAGCTTACATTATGTGTGTTGGCAGCGCTATACAACTATTATAAGTATTATAGATGACAGCTTATCGGTGTTTATTTTTTTTTTCTATTTTAGGGATGGCAGTGTCATGACCTATACGTACACTTCCGCCACGGAATCCTACATAAGTAGAGGTCCCAGACTGATGATCAACTTTGTCACTGACAATAAGATAGATGACGCAAGCGTTAGAGGCTTTGATCTGCAAATAGTCTACGGGCAAACTGAAAGTAGGTCGTTGCAATATCAATAACAACAATAAAAAACAATAAACAAATAAACATTATGATAATAATTAATAGTGAAACATGCACGAAGCTTCATTGCCTATTTTAAGCACACAGGCCTTACGACTACATTTATTGAATTTAATAGATTAAACATAGGCGTTTTATTTCCTCTTAAAAAGTAGACTATATATTTTGCTTAAATTAAACAAAGCCATTATTTTGAATGGTCTTTTGCGTCTATAAGTAAATCAAATTATTTCTGAACTAGATCTCGCAATAACTAAATAAGATAATATCGATTGATGGAAGATTATTCGAAAAATCTTTGAATTTCTCAAAGAGAATAAACGTTTACAATTAACTATCTGCAACGCTAAGCCCTTCTTACTTTTCTTAATGATTTTTTTTTGTGTGTGCTTGTTTTATTCGTTTCTCTCTACACCAGGGGTCGTTAACCTTTTGATAATAGTTTGCCACGGTGGGATTTCTAATCCATTCAGCAGGCCAACAGCCCGAAAGTCACCCTGCTTTAGCACTCAATTTCTATCAGAAGATACTTGAATATTGTTTTAGGAGTCTTACGTGTGCCATTGGAAACCGTTCTGCGTGCCAGATCTGCAAGCGTACCATAGGTTGCCGACCCCTGATCTACACCCCTGTCGCCATTGTCTTCATTTCTTACGTTTTCTGTTAAAATTGAAAAGTGTCTTACACTGTTTCTAATATTAAATATTGTACTCACTCACTCACTCTCTCCATCCTTTTTTTCAATCTATAGCTTACTCACTCTCTCCATCCTTTTTTTCAATCTATAGCTTACTCACTCTCTCCATCCTTTTTTTCAATCTATAGCTTACTCACTCTCTCCATCCTTTTTTTCAATCTATAGCTTACTCACTCTCTCCATCCTTTTTTTCAATCTATAGCTTACTCACTCACTCTCTCTCCATCCTTTTTTTCAATCTTTGATGCTTTATTTTAATATATCCATTAATGTCTCACTATCTCTCACTATATCATCCCACATGTTTCACTATCTCGTTCTTTCTCTTTCTCTCACTTTCCTTCTCTTGCCTTATCTATTTCTCACACACACACACACACTTATTTACTTACTTACTTATGCCTTTCGCCCCCAAATGGGACATAGGCCCCCAACCAGTGTCCTCCAGGTATCCCGATCCTGGGCCAATTTCTCTATCTGACCCCAGTTAAGCCCTAACTTCTAACGATTCAAGCACCGATGTCGGTGAAGGTCCTAGTGGAAATGATGGGAGTCGGCCTGGTGGCTTTTAACTGAGGTTGACTTTCACCACCTGGCTTCATGAATTCTCCAGTGGGAGATCCTTCTTTTCCCAGGGCTGAATTATCTTTAGCTCTCTCCTTTAGCGTTTTTTGTAGCAGGTTGTATTTATTACAAAAAAGGTTGCTAGCCTTTTTTTTACGAGGACCCCTACCTACGCAGATCTTCCCAGCTTGGTTAGACCTGCTAGGAGTTTAAACTCCCACTGGTATTGCTCTGGGGGTTGTCAAGGTACGCTAGCTGCCAAGTCACGTCAAGGCTCTAGTACCAGTATGCAGGCATACATACACAGACATAAATTATCTATATAAAATCTGTGATAAAAACTACTAATATCCATCCACAGGCGTGGTCCGCCTCAAACTGCACGAAGCCGCCCAAAGAAAAGCCAGAGGCGGAGAAAACGAGGGCCCGCCGGCCACTCTGATCGCGTCCATCGTCATCTCCGCCCTTGTGTTCGCCGGGCTGGCGATTATCGGTGTGCTCAAGCTGAGGGCAGCCAGGAAGGTCAAGGGCGAAGGCGACCGGGACGTGTTCGGGGTCCGGCGGGGCTCCGGCGTCCGTCACTCCAGGCGTGGCTCCAGCGCGTCGCCCCCGCAGACGCCGAACGGAACCGACGGACAGGGCCCGCAAGCGCCAGCGAGACAAGGGAGCGTACAGAACGGACGCCTAGGTTGGATGGCGAGGGCTGAACGGAACAACTCCTTGTCTGTAAGTTTGTACACAATAATACAAGACCGGAGCCGTTCGTAACAACAGACAGGGCCGGATTTAAACTTGATAAGGCCCTAAACTATTTGAAATATCTATCTATCTATCTATCTATCTATCTATCTATCTATCTATCTATCTATCTATCTATCTATTAATAATCTATCTATCTATCATCTATTTATCTATCTATCATCTATAATTTAACCCCTTAATTTCATGTGCACTTAAATACTATATTGCAGACGACCAGGAGAAATCAGAGCTTCGAATCCAGCGAACATCCGACGTGCGCGACATCTGCTCCACACAGCCACCACACCAACCACTATTCAAACTACGCGGGCCCGGGCAGCACGCCAGAACCCCACAGGCCCTATACGACTCACCTTCACCAGCCCACCGCCTCCGGCGACGACAGCGAGTCCCCGAACTCGGCCCACGGCATTCAGACCAAGGAGGTCGAGCGGGTGTTCGAGTGCGTATCGGAAAGAGTCGGAAAATGCCGAGACACCAGCCACAGCTTCCGGTTCGTGTGCCCGAAAGCCGCCGAAGCTTTAGGCGAGAGAAATACAAGGGCAGAAAAGCTCGCGAGAGCCCACGCGCCTGGTTTGAAAGAACGGGGATCCGAGGAAACGAGCCAAAAATTTTGTTTCGAGTCCGAAGATGAGGATCTGGACGACAGCGTTTCTTCAAATGGCCCGCCGCCTTACGAATCGCTCTTGGAGTCCTTCGTACCGAATTCCGCTTGCGCTGACGTGGTCTGCTACGGCAATGTCTTGGATGCTCAACCATGCCCGTGCGGAGTCCGATCCGAAAATGGGTCATCAGACGGGTACATCAACGCCTCAAGCAACGCACACGATATCGCCGTGTTGACAACTGGGCGCGAAATCCAGTACGCAAGTGATCTTTCCCTCGATCTTTCCGCCAGTGCAGCCGATTGTCAGGCGAGTTCTAAACTCTCTATCCCAAAATGCGTCGTTAGCGATCATTCTTCTTCGCCTGACACTGTCCACCGTGAACTTCCGGTTTCAAACAGCAAGGGACGACCAATCAGCGCCGAGCATCACCTCGAGGCTGCGCAGACGCAGATCTGCTTTGTGGACGGATACGCCTACATCATTCCCCAGCCAGACGACGAGCCGGGCGGCGGTCTCCGGCCAGTGACGCAGGAGCACCTGCAGCGTCACAAGTCCGCGCGGTGCCGACTCTCGGCGGTGCCCGATGCGGTGAGGGCCTCACAGCTCGCTAACGAACTGGGCTACATCGACATGTTCACCGGCAGCGCTCCGCACGCCGCGTCTCCGCGCGTCGATAACATCTACACGAACGCAGTGCCCAATGCGCCGGTGGAACGTGCCAACATCGCCGTTTAAAATGGAACATGAACACGAGAAATACACCTGAACACAAGGAACATATAGTCCAATATGGATTTCAAATTAATTTTTTTTTTTGTGTGTGTGGGGGGGGGGGGGGGGGGGGGGGGCTAATCTTAGCTAATCAAAGACCTAACCTGTCATCCTTCAAGTAATAGGAACAATTTTACTTTTAATTAACTGTTCACAAAACATATTTTAGAAATTTTTCTAAACAAAAAACGTATAAAACAAATAATATTATAGACTCTAGACGCTAAATCTGGGAATTATATACTGGCAGCAGAAGAAAAAACAACAACTCAAATTTCAATAATCCGATTTCGTGTAACTGGTATATCCTACAGTCGTGTACTACAATGGAATAAGATGTGAAATTTGTTGCATAGTTTGAACGCAGGTAATGACAAAGGCTAAAACTATCACATTGCTAAGCATGGGCGGCTTCAGGGTTTATTTCTTTACAGGGAAATGTTTTCATTTGACAGAACGTCTGTAAACTTATAAGATAAGCACGCAAAAGCTGGATTATAATTTCTATAGTTTTTGGGAACCAATGTAAATTTGGCAAGGGTAAATTCGGCAACGATATTTTCGGCAAGGTAATTTTGGCAGAGGTTAATTATGCAATGGTAATTTCGGCAAAACTATCGAAACGGTAATTTTGGCACCGGCAAATTTGACAAACTTAAAATATTGAAGGTCTTTGGCACGCTGAAAGCGAAAGCATATATGCTTAGATCCATTTCTTCTTTTTATTAAAGTGCATAAGATGTTGTTTTCTTTTCAATGAATAAAAAAAAATACGCAACTGACCAATTAGTGTGCTTATAGAAACAATGATATAATCAATGGGAACCGACTGACAAAGTCATAAGGTGACTCAGCACTGTGACATATCATAGACTGACAGTGATAGAGTCATAGACTGACAGTGACAGATCACAATATTGACAATGACGGTTCACAAGCGGGCAAAAGCATACGGTTTCATTCACAGTAAAAGAAGCACACAATGACAATAATCATACAGTGACAGATTTTAACAGTGACATAAGCACCGAGGGACAAATCATAAAGTTACAGACTGACAAGGACATATCAAAGACTGACAAAGCGAGTTGTGTAGTGACGGACCACAGTGACATAATAACTCAAAGACTGACAATAACGTATCAGACTGACTAGTCATAGACTGACAGATCACCAAGACATAATCACAGACTGACAAAAGTCATCCAGTGACAGATCGCAGTGACAAAACCACACAATGTCTATGTCGTGGCTATAGTCACACAATCGCGAATGATGAACCTTACCACTGGCCGACCTTACAACATACACTTAAAGTCTTGTCATTGAGTATGCAGTGCATATAATAACACATAATTGCATGGTCGTATTTTGAGCTATTTTGTATGCTCTATTGTACATTAAATAGTTTTTTTCCAATTATTGTTTTTGTGTGTTTTATGCTGTATGTTATGGACTATAATGAGATGGAATGCTTGTTTTAATATTTCTGCAATTTGATGACTCGAATGACTTCTTTTCAGAATTCCCGATTCCCTTATGTAAGTTGTGTGCTCTACACTTCCGTTTTATTTAATCTCTATGATTTTCTCAATGAAAAAATAAAATCGAAAGTTGTATAAAGCGGAAACAAATAATGCAAAAGTTGGAGCATAGACATCTTAAAAAATATAGCCTTATTGGTTGCGCACGGAAAAAGAACATTTAAGCTCTAAAATAAGAGGAAGCGGTCCATCTTGTTATAGTCTTTGGTTATACAAAATTCTAAACAAAAATTTGTTATGCCGATAAATAATAGCTCTTTTATTCTAATAGCATGGGTGTCAACGCCATTAAAATGACTGCAAAACATTCTATTGGGTGAAATGAGTGGAAAACATTCTATTGGGTAAAATGAGTGGAAAACATTCTATGGGGTAAAATGACTGGAAAACATTCTATTGGGTGAAATGACTGGAAAACATTCTATTGGGTAAAATGAGTGGAAAACATTCTATTGGGTAAAATGAGTGGAAAACATTCTATTGGGTGAAATGACTGGAAAACAATCTATTGGATTAAATGAGTGGAAAGTGGAAAACATTCTATTGGGTAAAATGAGTGGAAAACATTCTTTTGGGTAAAATGAGTGGAAAACATTCTTTTGGGTAAAAGGACTGGAAAACAATCTATTGGGTTAAATGAGTGGAAAACATTCTATGGGGTAAAATGACTGGAAAACAATATATTGGGTAAAATGACTGAAAAACATTCTATTGGGTAAAATGACTGGAAAACATTCTATTGGGTAAAATGACTGAAAAACATTCTATCGGGTAAAATGACTGGAAAACATTCTATTGGGTAAAATGACTGGAAAACATTCTATTGGGTAAAATGACTGGAAAACCTTCCATTGGGTAAAATGACTGGAAAACATTCTATGGGGTAAAATGACTGGAAAACATTCTATTGGGAAAAATTAATGCCAATCATTCTATTGGATAAAAAGACTGTGTTTAACATTCTCGTGGGTAAAGCGCCTATGGTAAACATTCTCTTGGAGACTGAGTTAAACTTTCTTTTTGCTTAGAGAACATCAGACCATGTCTACTAGAAAACTGTCAAACCAACCATTAAAGACTCCTGTAAGGTGCTAGTTTCAGTTTAACTCTAAACCACTACGAACAATATTATTAGGACGTTTTTAATCCAAGCACAAAAATAGCCAAGAAACTTATAAAACTGTGTAGACTATATTATTTTCAGGTTTCATAAACATTTTGAGTAAAAAAAAATATTTTAACACATATTATATTGAAGACTGTTGAATTCCAAAAAAGAACCACATGGTACCATGATACTGTTTATTCTTAGATTCATCCATCAAAATGGGTAGATTCCTATAATAAAATGATTACATTTATCAACTAAATCTTGGCAGATTCGTCTACTAAAAAAAGGTAGATTTGTCTACCAACATGAGTAGATTCATCTATTAAAAATAAGTAAATTTATGAGTAAATTCATCAATAAAAAATATGTAGAAGCATCTACAAAATATTAACAGAGTCATCTACTAAAATGAATATATTCATGTATTAAAAATGATTGATCAATTAACTGAGTAGATTCATCTACAAAACAAGTAAATTCTTCAACAAAAGCTGAACTGGCAGACTCTTCCCAAGTTGTTGATTCCTCAATATACAACAGAAAACCCTCTCCAACTACGACACGGCCAGATTGATTCCGCTGCGTGACTCCAGCCGGAACTCGTTTCTGAGGTTCTCCGCCGACATCGACTCCAGCAGAGTCTTGTCCTCCTTGTAGATCTTCCTCTCGCAGTACTTGTTGAGGGCAAGCAGCTTCTTGTGGATGGGCTGGTTCTTCAGGTTCCGGTCTGTGCTCAACATCAAGCCTTCCTGGGCACGGGTCTTTCCTTCCTGTGATCGGGTGGAGAAAAGATTAAGAGTTGTGTGTGTTCCAGGTAAAATAAGACGCATGCCTTCTCTTTACAGGTAGTGCTTCCCGTGACATCCCTAGATAGGGGGAAGCCTAAATGGCTTATACGTTTATAATAATAACTAGTGGTTATGCCCGCCAAAATGACGGAGAAACGAATGATTACAATGTGTTTCGTTAGAAGAGAAAAATAAACAACTAAAACTATTACAATAAAAAATGTAGTGAGAACGTATCTTTCGGTATTTATTTTTTATTTTTTATTGAAAGCATTTCAAAGGGAGATCATTCTGCAATGGCGTTCATTTTAGAACTTTAACAGTTTAGTTTATTTAAAAAAATAAATTAACGAACTAAACAATATTGTTTATATAATAAAAATGTCTTTTGGAGGCTGTTTCCAATTTAAACATTAAACTTTTGGCCCCATTAGTCAAACGGCTAAGGAGCCTATAGAGAAAAAACATATAGACAATATATAAAAAAAACATATAAACAAACTCACGGTAAATATGTATATTGATTATACGTTTATTTATAAACAAACATATTTTAAGCTCAGAGCGCATTTAAAACCAGACAACAAAAACATATAGACCTATAGAGCTAATTTGTATACAAGAACAGGGCTATAATTCTCTAATCTAGATAAGTCTACAAAAAAAAAAGCTTTTCGAGTACAACAAAGAATATAGCTCTATTTAAAAACAAAACTTTTCGAAAATCATCTTTAGAAAGAGCACAGTATACTAACTTAAGATACAAGTAAAACAGTGGGTTGTCTGGAAGGCAAATACTAAAATAGTTCGTTTTTTAGTAATCATTTAAAGCAATTAGACTATCTATACCAGGGGTCGGCAACCTTTGGATAACAGTGTGCCAAAGTGTACGATTTCTTAATTCATTTAGCGTGCCGACTACCTAAAAGTCATCCCGCTGAAGCACTTTCTTTCTTGTAAGAAGAGACATGAATAGACTTTTAAGGCCTCATCCGCGTGCCATTGAGAATCCCTCGGCATGCCGTAGGTTGCCTACCCCTAATCTATACTACTCGAAAAAAACTACTCGATTCTTTCAAGGAGTAAAAGACACGATCTTGGCTTGTATATTGTGAATCCTTTTTAAAAAAAAATAAGGTCTAAATTTAAAACAGTATGTCTGCAAAATGAAGCCGTAGGCTAAGTTCAAACGCTATTGCAGAGCTATTACTGTAATATAAATTAACGACTTATATTATTGATCATTCTTTCATTTCATAATTTTATTCTATCTTTTGCCCGATCTCTCATACTCTCCATAGTTTTTCCTTCAAGTATGCCTTGCTCATTCACCACAGTCTATTTTGTTTCTTTCCTTTTGGGCTGCAGTCCCCTCCGTATTTTTATATTTCCTTTACCAGCGTATTTCTTTTTTTTTTCTCTGTTATTTAATGGATTAAACGAAACTATATAACTGCATGAAGTAGTTTACTTTAATCAATTAGATTGAATCATACTTACTAGTTTTGAACACAAGGGATACTCCTGTAAAAATCTAATAATAGGCTTATGAATTTAGAGTCCTTTCTGAGGCAAACGAATATAGTCTACTTTGTGCTTTACGTAAGTAAGTAGAGTAGCCTACCCTTTGAACCAAACTGATCATAGGGCAGAGTTCACCTGTTTCTTTGGCCGCGGCATACAATGCCCAGCCGCCTTTACTAACTCCAACTAATGCCAGGCACCCATCAGAGCTGGGTAGACTCAGGGTCAAGTCCCGGGAAAAAATTCTAGCCCTCACCAGGATTCGAATCCAGAACCTTTGGATCTCCGGTCGAAAGCGCTGCCGCTCGGCCACCGTGTCACCGTGCTTTATATTTTTATATATCGAAAGTGAAGTCCCTTGATGTGAATCATGAAGATACTTTGAAAATCTTTACTTCAAATTTTAATAAGACCCTGGTCCACTCGAGTAAATGATTAGTTTACAACATAAACGATACTTAGCTTTCGAAACCGTTAAACAAGCTTTCGTTTTTCGTGTTAACACCCCAAACGGTTTTTTTTAAAGTCTGACCTACTTTAAAGACATCATCTGACCTACTTTTCCAGACTTACCAGGTATCTCTCGTTGAGATACATCATGCAGCCGATGGCGTAGACTGCCCGGATGATATCTAGTGGAGGGACATCAATGGTGTTCATCTCTTTCAAGTGTGTGTAGCATTTGCTGACGATTTAATATAGAATATAGATCATACATAGAATATACATTATACATAACATATTGCTCATTCACAGCATATTCATCACACACAAAAATATAGAGCATCTTTAAAAAATTCGATTAGGGGTCGGCACACTAAGGCACGCGTGCCAAATTTGGCACGCAAAGCGATTTTTAATGGCACGCGAGAGACCTCCAAGGGGTGTTTCTTATTGAGGAAAAAAACACACAACATTGTTAGGTTCTGAATGAGGAAAACTGACTGTAGAAGTTGATGTTTCTGAATGTCAGAGCGTCACATTTCAGTGAGTTGAACACATTTACAAAGACGGAGTCAAACAGCAGTTGAACAGTTAGGCCGCTGGAATGGATTTGCCTATATGTTGAGTGAAATCAATTTCAAAACATTTAACTATATTTAACTATAACTTGTCTATATAAATGCTTATATTAAGATATATAGTTGGGCTTTTTCAGAAGTATATCGAAGCACTCAAAGCGGAGTTTCAAGACTTTCAAATTCATGGACTCATTTTTCATACCTCATCAAGCATAACTGGCTTGATCTTACAACAACATTCTTAGATGTCGATAACTTATTTTAAGTGGAGGGGTAGCGGCAATTTTAAAACGCAGCCAGTTGAATTTTAAACAATTAAAGAAATTAAAGAAATGGGTATCGAAATGTGCCAATCAGCGGGAAAATCTGGATGGAAGCTGCTTAGGAAAGTCATCTGCTATTCTCAACTGCCAGGCATTCGCTCTACTTTCAGCTTTTGTTTAAACTTACACATGTGAACAGTATTTATTTCACACGAAAGCTGTGTTAAGTATACAAAGTGGTAACCTACACTTGCCTACTCAGAAATGACTAAATATGCATTGCCATTATAATTAACGAAGACAACACACTCATTAATTGATTAATTAATTACAGTTTTTTTTGCTCATCTGCTATAACTCAACATAAATATAAGAAATTCTAAAACAAATTTAGTTTTTTATTATTTTATAAATATAAGAGACATTATATTATACAATTGTTGTAATTATTAGTGTTTAAAAAATAAACTCCTTAATGTTAAATGGACAAACAATTAATGCAGGAAATGTTTTTTTACAACTGTTTAACGTAAAATAATTGTATACCTATAATAATTAAATCTTGTAACGAATACCAAAATGTTGGATTTATACAAGGAAATTTTAATTAGTCATTAGTATTTGTTATATTACAAAACATAACTTGTTTGGCATCATTATTGAATCAAATTTAGAAACTTTATTATAATTAAAGGGGGATAATTGGCACGTTTTATTTGCTATAATATTTCTAATATTATTTTTTTCATTTTTATTTTATAAAAGACTAAATGGCTTACAAATTATACCTTTATAATGACCAAACTGTATA
This sequence comes from Anisus vortex, assembly GCA_949126835.1. Classification (NCBI taxonomy): domain Eukaryota; kingdom Metazoa; phylum Mollusca; class Gastropoda; family Planorbidae; genus Anisus; species Anisus vortex. The sequence goes on along the minus strand of OX421504.1, from coordinate 9,357,792 downwards.
AGTAGTTGAAAATTATATAAATATTATATGACAAAAATAATTGTATGCACATTAGTTAAACATTAAATTAATTACCCAGTTTGTATGATTACTATGCATCAATGCCGCATTACAATACTCGTAAAGGATCACTATGTATGCTATATTTGAGCTTGAACAAATTAAATATAATCTCAAGTTATAACTGAGAACATAATATTATAATTAATATTAGCTTTTTCTAGTTCCTAAACTTGATAACCAAATGAAAATGTTTACAAAATAGTTACTAGCGAATATTCACAACTGGCAAGAGTAACACCGATTGTCAAATCACTAAACCTATAAGCCTATAAACACCAGAGGACAGAAGAGCAAAGAGTAAAGTAGTAATAATACATGTGGCATTCCACTCTAATTTAGAACTACAACCCAATAACAACCTGTTGCAATGCTCAGATAAACATAAGGACAAAAACACTTTCCTTATCCCTTTTGCGAGAACAAATGCATATAAGTATTCTTTCTTCCCGAGTGGCATTCGGGCATGGAGTGGGTTGCCTGAACAAACCAGGAAAACCAGTAACTTAACATCATTAAAAAAATATTAATGAAAGATGCAAGACTAGACTCGGATCACGGATGAACGTAGGACGCAATAATCTTCTTTATATAATTTCGTAATAAAATTTTGAATTTGGTATAAATGCAAATAAAAATGATGACAACAACAAACATGTTTTTTTAAATATTAGATATAAAAAGCTTAAACTATTTACTCTATAAATTTCCTTTGCTTTTGGCCTTGGTCTTGCTATGGAGTTAAATTAATTGTCTTGTAAAAAAATAATAAACCAGTAGAATAGAGCAGGTTGACTTTTATGCTGTTGACACGCTTGAATGATTTAGAAATCCTAGTTTGGCACACTATCAGCAAAATATTGCCGACCCACCCCCTGATACAGATCATACTCAGAATATATATAATATACAACATATTGATCATTATAAATCATACACAACATGAAGATCATTTAATATATATTATAGTGGACTAAATTGCCTAAGTTTAATACGTAGTGATAGGCCGAAGCGCGTTGGATTGGCGATCCGAAGGTCGTGGGTTCGAATCCTGGTCTAGGCTAGGATTTTTCTCATTATTCAGTGTCGCTAGACACTATGTGAAACAGATTGGTAAATAAAACTCACGCCACCAACCAGGGGAAGTGGCTTATCAAAAGGGGCAAGTGACTTATCCTTTATATTACAGACGCTCCTTCTATCAAGAAGATTATTGCGTCCTACGCTCATCCGTGGTCCGGGTCTAGCCTTGCTTCTTTATTCATGTTTTAAATGATGTTAAGTTACTGGTTTTCCTGGTTTGTCGATACAACCCATGCCATGCCCGAATGCAACCTGTGCGCAACCTTAAAGTCACATGATTTCGATCACCAAGTGCCTGCTTAGCTTTACTAGTGGGACTGTACATTAAAAGAAGATAAAACATTATTCTCACGTCAAAATCTTGAGTCCCTCCAGCTTATCGCATTCGTACATCCACTGTTTCTCCTGTTGCGTTTTTATGGCCCCGATGATGGGCACGTCCGGCTGGGACGTCATCTCGTCCAGGATCGGGTCTATGGTGGTGATCCATATATCCACTGTCTGTCTGTCGAATATATCGAAACAAACACCGACCCACATAAACACATATAAATAGATAGATAAATATATAGATAGATAGATATGTATGCTGCATTTGGAGTGAGGGTATTAAAGAGATACATATTTTTTTTTCCCCACGACTTGAGGGTGACCCTGAGTCTACACAGCTCTGATGGGTACATGACATAAGTTGTGATAAAGTAAAGGTGGCTGGACGTTGTGCTGGCCACATATCCTTTAGTATGCCGTGGCCACAGAAACTGGTGAACGCTGCTTCACCAGCCCTATGATCAGTTTGGTCCAAAGTGTACTTTTCTTATAGACTATTCACTTACCTATATAAGCGAGTTACAGGAATAAACCACCTACAACTAGAACAATTCTATACGATAAAAAGGAAGTCTGTCACGAAATGTATTTACAGGTCAGTGTTTAGAAAATGAAATTGTATAGATAAGTGAAAGCAAATAACAATGGCGAGCGTTTTTTGCATCAAGTTTATGGGCCTATTTCATTTTTTTTTATAGATCAAGGGGTCAAAGTTCAAAAGAAAACAAAAAAAGTTCGCAAAACATAATATTTTTAGGTCAGTGTAATAAAGATATAACTAGCCTGATATGCCCCCACCGGAAGTGAAGAGTTATTTTCATGATAACCAATGCTAAATAGCTTTCATGCATCTTGTTCTTCTACATCATTGGCGGTAACTAGATCTACACACCACTGGACACTGACCTGTACAGCGACAAGGCTGTGATCTCGTTGCCTTTCAGCTGAAACATGTGACCCAGGTAACAATAGCCACCGGAGGTCCGGATGTGCAGGGGGCCGAACTCTTCAGTGTTCTGGTAAATCTCCTCGGCGTAGCATTCAAGGGCGTCCTACAAAGGGAGTGGATAGAGGTCAGAGGTCAAATTTGAGATCAGATGAACGAACGAAAGTGAAAGAGAAAATAAAAAGAATGGCCGTTGTTATGGCGTCAATGTCTAAGGCCTAAGGTGAATGATACCATAAATAACATAACATAAGTTACTTGTAGTTACAAAACAAAAGTTTAATTGTAACAATCTTCTGCATTTGTTGCAATAATGAATATGTAATTATAGTAACGAATATAATTTACGAATAATTAACGAATACGTCATGTCATCAGGTATCACGTCATGTCGTCAGGTATCACGTCATGTCATCAGGTATCACGTCATGTCATCAGGTATCACGTCATGCCATCAGGTATCACGTCATGTCATCAGGTATCACGTCATGCCATCAGGTATCACGTCATGCCATCAAGTATCACGTCATGTCATCAGGTATCACGTCATGCCATCAGGTATCACGTCATGTCATCAGGTATCACGTCATGTCATCAGGTATCACGTCATGCCATCAGGTATCACGTCATGTCATCAGGTATCACGTCATGTCATCAGGTATCACGTCATGTCATCAGGTATCACGAGAGCTGCGCTACAAACTTTTCGTCTACGACACTTGGTCTACAGAAAGTAGGTCTACCGACATTACGCCTACCACGACAACTTTTTGAACAACACTTCGTCTATCGACACTTCGCCTATTGACCTTTTGTCTATCGCGACACTTTGTCTATTGCGACACTTAGTCTATTGACATTTCGTCTATCGCGATATTTAGTCTCTCAGACATTTCGTCTACTACTTCAGTTCGTCTACCGGACATTTCGTCTACTACTTCAGTTCGTCTACCGGATAATTCGTCTACCGCGACAGTTTGTCTACCAGACAATTCGTCTACCGCGATATTACGTATAATAGACACTTGGTCTACCGTGACAATTCCTCTACCAGACAAGTGTCGGTAGACGAAGTGCCACATTAGACAAAGTGTCGGTAGACTAAGTGTCGCATTAGACGTATTTTTTTCAAAATCGGGGAGTGGGGTAGCCCTGAACTGTCGCCTCACTTCTAGACTGTACCGGGACTAGGAGCTCAATTCGAATCAGCGAATCTGGACAAACCTGGTAATTAATTTTGGCCTGGTGAATGAGACCTTCGTTGCGCTTGATTCTGGCTTTGACGGAATGTTTTAAATTGACCGCCTCCAGCTCGATACATAGGACTCTAGCAAGGAAGCCGTCAGCCTACAGAAACATACGGCCACATTGGCTTTATATTAACAAAATATTATGTTTATAATTTATACATAAATTCAGATTGTGAAATTGAATTGGGTGAAAGCAATGGATAAACTATGCGGATGACTATATGGAATTTTTTATCTAGCAATGTGAGATTTTATTAAAGATGAATGTTATAGTGTGGGTATAACCTTAATTAGGATTACGCTGTGTGACTGTGTAAATATATCTGAGACCTAGTATTTGAGTACATTGTGTTAAAATACATTATCTTCTCTTTTATGCTACGGATGCTAGCTACTACTATACAGAAGATTGCGTCCTACGTTTGTCCGGGGTTGGAGTCTATTCTTGCATTTTTGATAAGTGTTTTAGATAATGTTAAGTTTTAGGTTGTCCTTGTTTGTTCAGGTAACCCATTCCATGTATTTATTCCCCGAGTGGCATCCGCACTTATTCTGTGAGAATTGGCGCCGTAGCTTCTCTTCTGCTTAAGACACTGTCCGATGGGAGCGGCACTATCCTACTGCAATTTCTTGGGGGGTACGTGGGGTAGGGGGCGGGGGCAGGGACTATGTGCTCAACCGTCTGGTCTGAAGGGGTGCAAGTGCTAGACCCCCCGGCACCCTACTTACCGTGCCGAGTTTCCCCTTGTTGACGTAGCACTCCGCTGCCACCAGAAGCGGGGGGATGACCTCCGCTGACGTGCCCCAGATCTCCCTGGCGTACTTGGCGCTGACTACAGCTGCTGGTATGGCCTTGTCGTATTGGCCCTGAAAAAATGGAACAAAGAGACATGTACCATAGCATTATCGAACCAGTGCCGGGAATAGAAGTAGATCTAGTGTTATTCTGATACTTTCGCGTATCGACTATCCTATTGTAACGCAATGCTAGCCGGCCTGCCTGAAGAAAAAATCGCCAGGCTACAGCGAATACAGAACATTACAGCGCGTTTGGTTATGTGCAAGTCTAAACTAGACTTGGGAACCGCCCTTCTACCCTTGTTTCATTGGCTCCCAGTGAAAGCCAGAATTGAGTATAAAGTGATAAAGTATAAAGTGGCGCTGCTTTGCCATCAGTGCATTTTTAACAACGAGTTTCCGCCCTATCTCAAGGAACTAATCACACATTATGTCCCGCAAAGAACACTTCGTTCTACCAACACATCGCTTCTGGAAGAGCCCCGTTTCTCTCTGACGACCGTTGGCCTTAGAGCCTTCTCAGTATCCGGTCCGAAGGTGTGGAATCTACTTCCCATTCAACTGATGCGAAAAAGCTCTACTGTTTCTTTCAAAAAGAACTTAAAAAAGCATTATTTCAATATCTACCTTAGATAACATTTAACATGCTTTGGAAATTTACTGTCTTACTTTTGGGTTGGGTCGGTTAATGCTACATTTATTTGTTTTGTCTTTTTTTAATCATCAATTTAGCTCTGTCACCTGGGCTAGGGTAATATCCGTATTCTTAGTTGTATGTTAAACGCGCTCTGAGCTTACATTATGTTTGTTGGCAGCGCTATACAAATATTATTATTATTATTATTATTATTATTATTCGATATCATAAAGGCTAATCAGCACGTCATAAAAAATCAATAGTATGTTTAACAGATCTCGGTATTATTTAAGGTTTGGAAAAAAAGTAAATGTACGGTAATACCTTTAGATCATGGGCAGGGTTTAACCAGCTGAATCAACACATTGGAACCAGTGAAATGTGCACTAGCCGTACAGCTCATTAAAAAAAAATGCTTGAGATCAGACCCCTCTCTCCCTCCAGTATTATTCTGTCCGGTCAATGATAAACTGAATGGAGAGCTGGCGCAGCTAACGGCCACTGCACAGTTCATCACACACACAAAATTGGACAATTCTTTCAGTTACCCATTGAGAACGTTGAAGAAGACGAAGAAGACTGATGTCATAATTTAAACAAAAATATTACGACTATATTATAAGGATAGCATTAACAATATGTGTCAACATTGTAACGTCCTCGCCAGGAGGACAGATTAAGCCAACGTGTTGCATGAGCTTATTAGTATAGACTGGTAAGGATGGTCTAGCAAGCGAGCGTCAATATGTCATTCCTAGTGCTCCCAGGTTCAAACCCTGCACAATTTTATTTTATTTCGGTGGGAAATGTTTTTAAGTCTATCAAATTTGAAAGGTATCCGAATTTCGTTAGGGAAAGAAAAAAAAGGCCCGTGAATTGTGCTGGCCATACAATCTGCCTGTTTGCCATACTTTCGGACACCGGCGAACCGAACAGAATCGACTCACGGCTTCCATGGCTGCCTGGCCCTGGCGGTAGGTGTACTCGTACATCTCCTCCAGGAGGACACGCTTCTGCTTCTTCATCCTCTCCCTGGTGTCCTGGGACGGGCTGAACTCTATCGGCTGACGCAGCATCTCGATTCTGTGACATATGTCATCGTGGAGAGCCTGACAGTAGAGAGACAAAAGAAAGTACAGTACATTGAGTCAATGCGCTAGCTAAGTGGTGTTAGCCGGGATTGCAAGATGGTGTGAGAGTGGGATGTCGGACTTACAGACACACCACGTCGTGGTTTACAAGTTTCCCCCCCCCCTTCCCCGTCGATACGACGTGGTGTGCCCGCTGTGTAAGTAGGAAGAGCAATAGCTTGCTAATTCAAAACACGTGCACCATTTCATCCTCAGAGTAAGAGTAGTGAAAACTATTATTAAATCTAACAGTCCATGATTTAAACTTTAAATCGGATAATTAAATATGTCTAAGTTTTAAAATTATAATTTTCTGTACAGAAATTTTATCCAGCAAAATGTATAGCCTAGTTATTCTAAAGCATTAAGATTTCGAAAACAACAACACATCAATGAAGCAGTAGACGGCTAATTAAAACAATTACTTGATCTAGATCTAGCCATATTCAGAAACATTCTTTAATGGAAAGCCAAAGTTATCAATATTTAAAACTGCAAAACATTATCACGAATTATATAGTATAATAAATATAGCCTATAGAAAATGTAATAGAAATCAAAATCATTTTCAAAGGTATAAGAATGTGAATGCTTATGCAATTAAACACAATGTTATTGTAGAGAATTGACTTTATTACATTACTAACTCCCCCCCCCCACACACACATCTTCCTAAACAACAACAATAAAAACGAATAGTTTTTGTAAAAATTCAGCTTCGGCCTATTAATAAGAAAACACGCCTGTCATATGCTACTTAACAGCTTTGATACATAATACCCCTTTGTGGTATTTCTGATCGGGCTGCCTAGCGGTCAGGTTCTTTAATGCTAACCCCGTAAAAAAAGATTACATGCAGGGTTAAACTACAACAGGAAGTCCTGACACAGTGGGTAGAGAGAGGGATGACACGATGATCTTATCTTATACAAGCTAAATTCTCCGGCGTTGACCGGGCCAAATTAATTAGGCCTGTATAAGCTACAGATACAAATTAAAAAACTACAACAGGAAGTCCTGACACAGTGGGTAGAGAGAGGGATGACACGATGATCTTATCTTACACAAGCTAAATTCTCCGGCGTTGACCGGGCCAAATTAATTAGGCCTGTATAAGCTACAGATACAAATTTAATAAACTACAACAGGAAGTCCTGACACAGTGGGTAGAGAGAGGGATGACACGATGATCTTATCTTACACAAGCTAAATTCTCCGGCGTTGACCGGGCCAAATTAATTAGGCCTGTATAAGTTACAGATACAAATTTAATAAACTACAACAGGAAGTCCTGACACAGTGGGTAGAGGGATGACACGATGATCTTATCTTATACAAGCTAAATTCTCCGGCGTTGACCGGGCCAAATTAATTAGGCCTGTATAAGCTACAGATACAAATTTAATAAACTACAACAGGAAGTCCTGACACAGTGGGTAGAGGGATAACACGATGATCTTATCTTATACAAGCTAAATTCTCCGGCGTTGACCGGGCCAAATTAATTAGGCCTGTATAAGCTACAGATACAAATTTAATAAACTACAACAGGAAGTCCTGACACAAAGGGTAGAGGGATGACACGATGATCTTATCTTATACAAGCTAAATTCTCCGGCGTTGACCGGGCCAAATTAAATAGGCCTGTATAAGCTACAGATACAAATTTAATAAACTACAACAGGAAGTCCTGACACAGTGGGTAGAGGGATGACACGATGATCTTATCTTACACAAGCTAAATTCTCCGGCGTTGACCGGGCCAAATTAATTAGGCCTATATAAGTTACAGATACAAATTTAATAAACTACAACAGGAAGTCCTGACACAGTGGGTAGAGGGATGACACGATGATCTTATCTTAGACAAGCTAAATTCTCCGGCGTTGACCGGGCCAAATTAAATAGGCCTGTATAAGCTACAGATACAAATTTAATAAACTACAACAGGAAGTCCTGACACAGTGGGTAGAGAGAGGGATGACACGATGATCTTATCTTATACAAGCTAAATTCTCCGGCGTTGACCGGGCCAAATTAATTAGGCCTGTATAAGCTACAGATACAAATTTAATAAACTACAACAGGAAGTCCTGACACAGTGGGTAGAGAGAGGGATGACACGATGATCTTATCTTATACAAGCTAAATTCTCCGGCGTTGACCGGGCCAAATTAATTAGGCCTGTATAAGCTACAGATACAAATTTAATAAACTACAACAGGAAGTCCTGACACAGTGGGTAGAGGGATGACACGATGATCTTATCTTATACAAGCTAAATTCTCCGGCGTTGACCGGGCCAAATTAATTAGGCCTGTATAAGCTACAGATACAAATTTAATAAACTACAACAGGAAGTCCTGACACAAAGGGTAGAGGGATGACACGATGATCTTATCTTATACAAGCTAAATTCTCCGGCGTTGACCGGGCCAAATTAAATAGGCCTGTATAAGCTACAGATACAAATTTAATAAACTACAACAGGAAGTCCTGACACAGTGGGTAGAGGGATGACACGATGATCTTATCTTACACAAGCTAAATTCTCCGGCGTTGACCGGGCCAAATTAATTAGGCCTGTATAAGTTACAGATACAAATTTAATAAACTACAACAGGAAGTCCTGACACAGTGGGTAGAGGGATGACACGATGATCTTATCTTAGACAAGCTAAATTCTCCGGCGTTGACCGGGCCAAATTAAATAGGCCTGTATAAGCTACAGATACAAATTTAATAAACTACAACAGGAAGTCCTGACACAGTGGGTAGAGAGAGGGATGACACGATGATCTTATCTTATACAAGCTAAATTCTCCGGCGTTGACCGGGCCAAATTAATTAGGCCTGTATAAGCTACAGATACAAATTTAATAAACTACAACAGGAAGTCCTGACACAGTGGGTAGAGAGAGGGATGACACGATGATCTTATCTTATACAAGCTAAATTCTCCGGCGTTGACCGGGCCAAATTAATTAGGCCTGTATAAGCTACAGATACAAATTTAATAAACTACAACAGGAAGTCCTGACACAGTGGGTAGAGGGATGACACGATGATCTTATCTTATACAAGCTAAATTCTCCGGCGTTGACCGGGCCAAATTAATTAGGCCTGTATAAGCTACAGATACAAATTTAATAAACTACAACAGGAAGTCCTGACACAGTGGGTAGAGAGAGGGATGACACGATGATCTTATCTTATACAAGCTAAATTCTCCGGCGTTGACCGGGCCAAATTAATTAGGCCTGTATAAGCTACAGATACAAATTTAATAAACTACAACAGGAAGTCCTGACACAGTGGGTAGAGGGATGACACGATGATCTTATCTTATACAAGCTAAATTCTCCGGCGTTGACCGGGCCAAATTAATTAGGCCTGTATAAGCTACAGATACAAATTTAATAAACTACAACAGGAAGTCCTGACACAGTGGGTAGAGAGAGGGATGACACGATGATCTTATCTTACACAAGCTAAATTCTCCGGCGTTGACCGGGCCAAATTAATTAGGCCTGTATAAGCTACAGATACAAATTTAATAAACTACAACAGGAAGTCCTGACACAGTGGGTAGAGAGAGGGATGACACGATGATCTTATCTTACACAAGCTAAATTCTCCGGCGTTGACCGGGCCAAATCAATTAGGCCTGTATAAGCTACAGATACAAATTTAATAAACTACAACAGGAAGTCCTGACACAGTGGGTAGAGAGAGGGATGACACGATGATCTTATCTTATACAAGCTAAATTCTCCGGCGTTGACCGGGCCAAATTAATTAGGCCTGTATAAGCTACAGATACAAATTTAATAAACTACAACAGGAAGTCCTGACACAGTGGGTAGAGAGAGGGATGACACGATGATCTTATCTTACACAAGCTAAATTCTCCGGCGTTGACCGGGCCAAATTAATTAGGCCTGTATAAGCTACAGATACAAATTTAATAAACTACAACAGGAAGTCCTGACACAGTGGGTAGAGAGAGGGATGACACGATGATCTTATCTTACACAAGCTAAATTCTCCGGCGTTGACCGGGCCAAATTAATTAGGCCTGTATAAGCTACAGATACAAATTTAATAAACTACAACAGGAAGTCCTGACACAGTGGGTAGAGAGAGGGATGACACGATGATCTTATCTTACACAAGCTAAATTCTCCGGCGTTGACCGGGCCAAATTAATTAGGCCTGTATAAGCTACAGATACAAATTTAATAAACTACAACAGGAAGTCCTGACACAGTGGGTAGAGAGAGGGATGACACGATGATCTTATCTTACACAAGCTAAATTCTCCGGCGTTGACCGGGCCAAATTAATTAGGCCTGTATAAGCTACAGATACAAATTTAATAAACTACAACAGGAAGTCCTGACACAGTGGGTAGAGGGATGACACGATGATCTTATCTTATACAAGCTAAATTCTCCGGCGTTGACCGGGCCAAATTAATTAGGCCTGTATAAGCTACAGATACAAATTTAATAAACTACAACAGGAAGTCCTGACACAGTGGGTAGAGAGAGGGATGACACGATGATCTTATCTTACACAAGCTAAATTCTCCGGCGTTGACCGGGCCAAATTAATTAGGCCTGTATAAGCTACAGATACAAATTTAATAAACTACAACAGGAAGTCCTGACACAGTGGGTAGAGGGATGACACGATGATCTTATCTTATACAAGCTAAATTCTCCGGCGTTGACCGGGCCAAATTAATTAGGCCTGTATAAGCTACAGATACAAATTTAATAAACTACAACAGGAAGTCCTGACACAGTGGGTAGAGGGATGACACGATGATCTTATCTTACACAAGCTAAATTCTCCGGCGTTGACCGGGCCAAATTAATTAGGCCTGTATAAGATACAGATACAAATTTAATAAACTACAACAGGAAGTCCTGACACAGTGGGTAGAGGGATGACACGATGATCTTATCTTATACAAGCTAAATTCTCCGGCGTTGACCGGGCCAAATTAATTAGGCCTGTATAAGCTACAGATACAAATTTAATAAACTACAACAGGAAGTCCTGACACAGTGGGTAGAGAGAGGGATGACACGATGATCTTATCTTACACAAGCTAAATTCTCCGGCGTTGACCGGGCCAAATTAATTAGGCCTGTATAAGCTACAGATACAAATTTAATAAACTACAACAGGAAGTCCTGACACAGTGGGTAGAGGGATGACACGATGATCTTATCTTATACAAGCTAAATTCTCCGGCGTTGACCGGGCCAAATTAATTAGGCCTGTATAAGCTACAGATACAAATTTAATAAACTACAACAGGAAGTCCTGACACAGTGGGTAGAGGGATGACACGATGATCTTATCTTACACAAGCTAAATTCTCCGGCGTTGACCGGGCCAAATTAATTAGGCCTGTATAAGCTACAGATACAAATTTAATAAACTACAACAGGAAGTCCTGACACAGTGGGTAGAGGGATGACACGATGATCTTATCTTATACAAGCTAAATTCTCCGGCGTTGACCGGGCCAAATTAATTAGGCCTGTATAAGCTACAGATACAAATTTAATAAACTACAACAGGAAGTCCTGACACAGTGGGTAGAGAGAGGGATGACACGATGATCTTATCTTACACAAGCTAAATTCTCCGGCGTTGACCGGGCCAAATTAATTAGGCCTGTATAAGCTACAGATACAAATTTAATAAACTACAACAGGAAGTCCTGACACAGTGGGTAGAGAGAGGGATGACACGATGATCTTATCTTATACAAGCTAAATTCTCCGGCGTTGACCGGGCCAAATTAATTAGGCCTGTATAAGCTACAGATACAAATTTAATAAACTACAACAGGAAGTCCTGACACAGTGGGTAGAGAGAGGGATGACACGATGATCTTATCTTATACAAGCTAAATTCTCCGGCGTTGACCGGGCCAAATTAATTAGGCCTGTATAAGCTACAGATACAAATTTAATAAACTACAACAGGAAGTCCTGACACAGTGGGTAGAGAGAGGGATGACACGATGATCTTATCTTACACAAGCTAAATTCTCCGGCGTTGACCGGGCCAAATTAAACTGGCCTGTATAAGCTACAGATACAAATTTAATAAACTACAACAGGAAGTCCTGACACAGTGGGTAGAGGGATGACACGATGATCTTATCTTACACAAGCTAAATTCTCCGGCGTTGACCGGGCCAAATTAATTAGGCCTGTATAAGATACAGATACAAATTTAATAAACTACAACAGGAAGTCCTGACACAGTGGGTAGAGGGATGACACGATGATCTTATCTTATACAAGCTAAATTCTCCGGCGTTGACCGGGCCAAATTAATTAGGCCTGTATAAGCTACAGATACAAATTTAATAAACTACAACAGGAAGTCCTGACACAGTGGGTAGAGAGAGGGATGACACGATGATCTTATCTTACACAAGCTAAATTCTCCGGCGTTGACCGGGCCAAATTAATTAGGCCTGTATAAGCTACAGATACAAATTTAATAAACTACAACAGGAAGTCCTGACACAGTGGGTAGAGGGATGACACGATGATCTTATCTTATACAAGCTAAATTCTCCGGCGTTGACCGGGCCAAATTAATTAGGCCTGTATAAGCTACAGATACAAATTTAATAAACTACAACAGGAAGTCCTGACACAGTGGGTAGAGGGATGACACGATGATCTTATCTTACACAAGCTAAATTCTCCGGCGTTGACCGGGCCAAATTAATTAGGCCTGTATAAGCTACAGATACAAATTTAATAAACTACAACAGGAAGTCCTGACACAGTGGGTAGAGGGATGACACGATGATCTTATCTTATACAAGCTAAATTCTCCGGCGTTGACCGGGCCAAATTAATTAGGCCTGTATAAGCTACAGATACAAATTTAATAAACTACAACAGGAAGTCCTGACACAGTGGGTAGAGAGAGGGATGACACGATGATCTTATCTTACACAAGCTAAATTCTCCGGCGTTGACCGGGCCAAATTAATTAGGCCTGTATAAGCTACAGATACAAATTTAATAAACTACAACAGGAAGTCCTGACACAGTGGGTAGAGAGAGGGATGACACGATGATCTTATCTTATACAAGCTAAATTCTCCGGCGTTGACCGGGCCAAATTAATTAGGCCTGTATAAGCTACAGATACAAATTTAATAAACTACAACAGGAAGTCCTGACACAGTGGGTAGAGAGAGGGATGACACGATGATCTTATCTTATACAAGCTAAATTCTCCGGCGTTGACCGGGCCAAATTAATTAGGCCTGTATAAGCTACAGATACAAATTTAATAAACTACAACAGGAAGTCCTGACACAGTGGGTAGAGAGAGGGATGACACGATGATCTTATCTTATACAAGCTAAATTCTCCGGCGTTGACCGGGCCAAATTAATTAGGCCTGTATAAGCTACAGATACAAATTTAATAAACTACAACAGGAAGTCCTGACACAGTGGGTAGAGGGATGACACGATGATCTTATCTTATACAAGCTAAATTCTCCGGCGTTGACCGGGCCAAATTAATTAGGCCTGTATAAGCTACAGATACAAATTTAATAAACTACAACAGGAAGTCCTGACACAAAGGGTAGAGGGATGACACGATGATCTTATCTTATACAAGCTAAATTCTCCGGCGTTGACCGGGCCAAATTAAATAGGCCTGTATAAGCTACAGATACAAATTTAATAAACTACAACAGGAAGTCCTGACACAGTGGGTAGAGGGATGACACGATGATCTTATCTTACACAAGCTAAATTCTCCGGCGTTGACCGGGCCAAATTAATTAGGCCTGTATAAGTTACAGATACAAATTTAATAAACTACAACAGGAAGTCCTGACACAGTGGGTAGAGGGATGACACGATGATCTTATCTTAGACAAGCTAAATTCTCCGGCGTTGATCGGGCCAAATTAAATAGGCCTGTATAAGCTACAGATACAAATTTAATAAACTACAACAGGAAGTCCTGACACAGTGGGTAGAGAGAGGGATGACACGATGATCTTATCTTATACAAGCTAAATTCTCCGGCGTTGACCGGGCCAAATTAATTAGGCCTGTATAAGCTACAGATACAAATTTAATAAACTACAACAGGAAGTCCTGACACAGTGGGTAGAGAGAGGGATGACACGATGATCTTATCTTATACAAGCTAAATTCTCCGGCGTTGACCGGGACAAATTAATTAGGCCTGTATAAGCTACAGATACAAATTTAATAAACTACAACAGGAAGTCCTGACACAGTGGGTAGAGGGATGACACGATGATCTTATCTTATACAAGCTAAATTCTCCGGCGTTGACCGGGCCAAATTAATTAGGCCTGTATAAGCTACAGATACAAATTTAATAAACTACAACAGGAAGTCCTGACACAGTGGGTAGAGAGAGGGATGACACGATGATCTTATCTTACACAAGCTAAATTCTCCGGCGTTGACCGGGCCAAATCAATTAGGCCTGTATAAGCTACAGATACAAATTTAATAAACTACAACAGGAAGTCCTGACACAGTGGGTAGAGAGAGGGATGACACGATGATCTTATCTTATACAAGCTAAATTCTCCGGCGTTGACCGGGCCAAATTAATTAGGCCTGTATAAGCTACAGATACAAATTTAATAAACTACAACAGGAAGTCCTGACACAGTGGGTAGAGAGAGGGATGACACGATGATCTTATCTTACACAAGCTAAATTCTCCGGCGTTGACCGGGCCAAATTAATTAGGCCTGTATAAGCTACAGATACAAATTTAATAAACTACAACAGGAAGTCCTGACACAGTGGGTAGAGAGAGGGATGACACGATGATCTTATCTTACACAAGCTAAATTCTCCGGCGTTGACCGGGCCAAATTAATTAGGCCTGTATAAGCTACAGATACAAATTTAATAAACTACAACAGGAAGTCCTGACACAGTGGGTAGAGAGAGGGATGACACGATGATCTTATCTTACACAAGCTAAATTCTCCGGCGTTGACCGGGCCAAATTAATTAGGCCTGTATAAGCTACAGATACAAATTTAATAAACTACAACAGGAAGTCCTGACACAGTGGGTAGAGAGAGGGATGACACGATGATCTTATCTTACACAAGCTAAATTCTCCGGCGTTGACCGGGCCAAATTAATTAGGCCTGTATAAGCTACAGATACAAATTTAATAAACTACAACAGGAAGTCCTGACACAGTGGGTAGAGAGAGGGATGACACGATGATCTTATCTTACACAAGCTAAATTCTCCGGCGTTGACCGGGCCAAATTAATTAGGCCTGTATAAGCTACAGATACAAATTTAATAAACTACAACAGGAAGTCCTGACACAGTGGGTAGAGGGATGACACGATGATCTTATCTTATACAAGCTAAATTCTCCGGCGTTGACCGGGCCAAATTAATTAGGCCTGTATAAGCTACAGATACAAATTTAATAAACTACATCAGGAAGTCCTGACACAGTGGGTAGAGAGAGGGATGACACGATGATCTTATCTTACACAAGCTAAATTCTCCGGCGTTGACCGGGCCAAATTAATTAGGCCTGTATAAGCTACAGATACAAATTTAATAAACTACAACAGGAAGTCCTGACACAGTGGGTAGAGGGATGACACGATGATCTTATCTTATACAAGCTAAATTCTCCGGCGTTGACCGGGCCAAATTAATTAGGCCTGTATAAGCTACAGATACAAATTTAATAAACTACAACAGGAAGTCCTGACACAGTGGGTAGAGGGATGACACGATGATCTTATCTTACACAAGCTAAATTCTCCGGCGTTGACCGGGCCAAATTAATTAGGCCTGTATAAGATACAGATACAAATTTAATAAACTACAACAGGAAGTCCTGACACAGTGGGTAGAGGGATGACACGATGATCTTATCTTATACAAGCTAAATTCTCCGGCGTTGACCGGGCCAAATTAATTAGGCCTGTATAAGCTACAGATACAAATTTAATAAACTACAACAGGAAGTCCTGACACAGTGGGTAGAGGGATGACACGATGATCTTATCTTACACAAGCTAAATTCTCCGGCGTTGACCGGGCCAAATTAATTAGGCCTGTATAAGCTACAGATACAAATTTAATAAACTACAACAGGAAGTCCTGACACAGTGGGTAGAGGGATGACACGATGATCTTATCTTATACAAGCTAAATTCTCCGGCGTTGACCGGGCCAAATTAATTAGGCCTGTATAAGCTACAGATACAAATTTAATAAACTACAACAGGAAGTCCTGACACAGTGGGTAGAGAGAGGGATGACACGATGATCTTATCTTACACAAGCTAAATTCTCCGGCGTTGACCGGGCCAAATTAATTAGGCCTGTATAAGCTACAGATACAAATTTAATAAACTACAACAGGAAGTCCTGACACAGTGGGTAGAGAGAGGGATGACACGATGATCTTATCTTATACAAGCTAAATTCTCCGGCGTTGACCGGGCCAAATTAATTAGGCCTGTATAAGCTACAGATACAAATTTAATAAACTACAACAGGAAGTCCTGACACAGTGGGTAGAGAGAGGGATGACACGATGATCTTATCTTATACAAGCTAAATTCTCCGGCGTTGACCGGGCCAAATTAATTAGGCCTGTATAAGCTACAGATGCAAATTTAATAAACTACAACAGGAAGTCCTGACACAGTGGGTAGAGAGAGGGATGACACGATGATCTTATCTTATACAAGCTAAATTCTCCGGCGTTGACCGGGCCAAATTAATTAGGCCTGTATAAGCTACAGATACAAATTTAATAAACTACAACAGGAAGTCCTGACACAGTGGGTAGAGGGATGACACGATGATCTTATCTTATACAAGCTAAATTCTCCGGCGTTGACCGGGCCAAATTAATTAGGCCTGTATAAGCTACAGATACAAATTTAATAAACTACAACAGGAAGTCCTGACACAAAGGGTAGAGGGATGACACGATGATCTTATCTTATACAAGCTAAATTCTCCGGCGTTGACCGGGCCAAATTAAATAGGCCTGTATAAGCTACAGATACAAATTTAATAAACTACAACAGGAAGTCCTGACACAGTGGGTAGAGGGATGACACGATGATCTTATCTTACACAAGCTAAATTCTCCGGCGTTGACCGGGCCAAATTAATTAGGCCTGTATAAGTTACAGATACAAATTTAATAAACTACAACAGGAAGTCCTGACACAGTGGGTAGAGGGATGACACGATGATCTTATCTTAGACAAGCTAAATTCTCCGGCGTTGACCGGGCCAAATTAAATAGGCCTGTATAAGCTACAGATACAAATTTAATAAACTACAACAGGAAGTCCTGACACAGTGGGTAGAGAGAGGGATGACACGATGATCTTATCTTATACAAGCTAAATTCTCCGGCGTTGACCGGGCCAAATTAATTAGGCCTGTATAAGCTACAGATACAAATTTAATAAACTACAACAGGAAGTCCTGACACAGTGGGTAGAGAGAGGGATGACACGATGATCTTATCTTATACAAGCTAAATTCTCCGGCGTTGACCGGGCCAAATTAATTAGGCCTGTATAAGCTACAGATACAAATTTAATAAACTACAACAGGAAGTCCTGACACAGTGGGTAGAGAGAGGGATGACACGATGATCTTATCTTATACAAGCTAAATTCTCCGGCGTTGACCGGGCCAAATTAATTAGGCCTGTATAAGCTACAGATACAAATTTAATAAACTACAACAGGAAGTCCTGACACAGTGGGTAGAGGGATGACACGATGATCTTATCTTATACAAGCTAAATTCTCCGGCGTTGACCGGGCCAAATTAATTAGGCCTGTATAAGCTACAGATACAAATTTAATAAACTACAACAGGAAGTCCTGACACAAAGGGTAGAGGGATGACACGATGATCTTATCTTATACAAGCTAAATTCTCCGGCGTTGACCGGGCCAAATTAAATAGGCCTGTATAAGCTACAGATACAAATTTAATAAACTACAACAGGAAGTCCTGACACAGTGGGTAGAGGGATGACACGATGATCTTATCTTACACAAGCTAAATTCTCCGGCGTTGACCGGGCCAAATTAATTAGGCCTGTATAAGTTACAGATACAAATTTAATAAACTACAACAGGAAGTCCTGACACAGTGGGTAGAGGGATGACACGATGATCTTATCTTAGACAAGCTAAATTCTCCGGCGTTGACCGGGCCAAATTAAATAGGCCTGTATAAGCTACAGATACAAATTTAATAAACTACAACAGGAAGTCCTGACACAGTGGGTAGAGAGAGGGATGACACGATGATCTTATCTTATACAAGCTAAATTCTCCGGCGTTGACCGGGCCAAATTAATTAGGCCTGTATAAGCTACAGATACAAATTTAATAAACTACAACAGGAAGTCCTGACACAGTGGGTAGAGAGAGGGATGACACGATGATCTTATCTTATACAAGCTAAATTCTCCGGCGTTGACCGGGCCAAATTAATTAGGCCTGTATAAGCTACAGATACAAATTTAATAAACTACAACAGGACGTCCTGACACAGTGGGTAGAGGGATGACACGATGATCTTATCTTACACAAGCTAAATTCTCCGGCGTTGACCGGGCCAAATTAATTAGGCCTGTATAAGTTACAGATACAAATTTAATAAACTACAACAGGAAGTCCTGACACAGTGGGTAGAGGGATGACACGATGATCTTATCTTAGACAAGCTAAATTCTCCGGCGTTGACCGGGCCAAATTAAATAGGCCTGTATAAGCTACAGATACAAATTTAATAAACTACAACAGGAAGTCCTGACACAGTGGGTAGAGAGAGGGATGACACGATGATCTTATCTTATACAAGCTAAATTCTCCGGCGTTGACCGGGCCAAATTAATTAGGCCTGTATAAGCTACAGATACAAATTTAATAAACTACAACAGGAAGTCCTGACACAGTGGGTAGAGAGAGGGATGACACGATGATCTTATCTTATACAAGCTAAATTCTCCGGCGTTGACCGGGCCAAATTAATTAGGCCTGTATAAGCTACAGATACAAATTTAATAAACTACAACAGGAAGTCCTGACACAGTGGGTAGAGGGATGACACGATGATCTTATCTTACACAAGCTAAATTCTCCGGCGTTGACCGGGCCAAATTAATTAGGCCTGTATAAGCTACAGATACAAATTTAATAAACTACAACAGGAAGTCCTGACACAGTGGGTAGAGGGATGACACGATGATCTTATCTTATACAAGCTAAATTCTCCGGCGTTGACCGGGCCAAATTAATTAGGCCTGTATAAGCTACAGATACAAATTTAATAAACTACAACAGGAAGTCCTGACACAGTGGGTAGAGGGATGACACGATGATCTTATCTTACACAAGCTAAATTCTCCGGCGTTGACAGGGCCAAATTAATTAGGCCTGTATAAGCTACAGATACAAATTTAATAAACTACAACAGGAAGTCCTGACACAGTGGGTAGAGGGATGACACGATGATCTTATCTTATACAAGCTAAATTCTCCGGCGTTGACCGGGCCAAATTAATTAGGCCTGTATAAGCTACAGATACAAATTTAATAAACTACAACAGGAAGTCCTGACACAGTGGGTAGAGAGAGGGATGACACGATGATCTTATCTTACACAAGCTAAATTATCCGGCGTTGACCGGGCCAAATTAATTAGGCCTGTATAAGCTACAGATACAAATTTAATAAACTACAACAGGAAGTCCTGACACAGTGGGTAGAGGGATGACACGATGATCTTATCTTATACAAGCTAAATTCTCCGGCGTTGACCGGGCCAAATTAATTAGGCCTGTATAAGCTACAGATACAAATTTAATAAACTACAACAGGAAGTCCTGACACAGTGGGTAGAGGGATGACACGATGATCTTATCTTACACAAGCTAAATTCTCCGGCGTTGACCGGGCCAAATTAATTAGGCCTGTATAAGCTACAGATACAAATTTAATAAACTACAACAGGAAGTCCTGACACAGTGGGTAGAGGGATGACACGATGATCTTATCTTATACAAGCTAAATTCTCCGGCGTTGACCGGGCCAAATTAATTAGGCCTGTATAAGCTACAGATACAAATTTAATAAACTACAACAGGAAGTCCTGACACAGTGGGTAGAGAGAGGGATGACACGATGATCTTATCTTACACAAGCTTAATTCTCCGGCGTTGACCGGGCCAAATTAATTAGGCCTGTATAAGCTACAGATACAAATTTAATAAACTACAACAGGAAGTCCTGACACAGTGGGTAGAGAGAGGGATGACACGATGATCTTATCTTATACAAGCTAAATTCTCCGGCGTTGACCGGGCCAAATTAATTAGGCCTGTATAAGCTACAGATACAAATTTAATAAACTACAACAGGAAGTCCTGACACAGTGGGTAGAGAGAGGGATGACACGATGAACTTATCTTATACAAGCTAAATTCTCCGGCGTTGACCGGGCCAAATTAATTAGGCCTGTATAAGCTACAGATACAAATTTAATAAACTACAACAGGAAGTCCTGACACAGTGGGTAGAGAGAGGGATGACACGATGATCTTATCTTATACAAGCTAAATTCTCCGGCGTTGACCGGGCCAAATTAATTAGGCCTGTATAAGCTACAGATACAAATTTAATAAACTACAACAGGAAGTCCTGACACAGTGGGTAGAGGGATGACACGATGATCTTATCTTATACAAGCTAAATTCTCCGGCGTTGACCGGGCCAAATTAATTAGGCCTGTATAAGCTACAGATACAAATTTAATAAACTACAACAGGAAGTCCTGACACAAAGGGTAGAGGGATGACACGATGATCTTATCTTATACAAGCTAAATTCTCCGGCGTTGACCGGGCCAAATTAAATAGGCCTGTATAAGCTACAGATACAAATTTAATAAACTACAACAGGAAGTCCTGACACAGTGGGTAGAGGGATGACACGATGATCTTATCTTACACAAGCTAAATTCTCCGGCGTTGACCGGGCCAAATTAATTAGGCCTGTATAAGTTACAGATACAAATTTAATAAACTACAACAGGAAGTCCTGACACAGTGGGTAGAGGGATGACACGATGATCTTATCTTAGACAAGCTAAATTCTCCGGCGTTGACCGGGCCAAATTAAATAGGCCTGTATAAGCTACAGATACAAATTTAATAAACTACAACAGGAAGTCCTGACACAGTGGGTAGAGAGAGGGATGACACGATGATCTTATCTTATACAAGCTAAATTCTCCGGCGTTGACCGGGCCAAATTAATTAGGCCTGTATAAGCTACAGATACAAATTTAATAAACTACAACAGGAAGTCCTGACACAGTGGGTAGAGAGAGGGATGACACGATGATCTTATCTTATACAAGCTAAATTCTCCGGCGTTGACCGGGCCAAATTAATTAGGCCTGTATAAGCTACAGATACAAATTTAATAAACTACAACAGGAAGTCCTGACACAGTGGGTAGAGGGATGACACGATGATCTTATCTTACACAAGCTAAATTCTCCGGCGTTGACCGGGCCAAATTAATTAGGCCTGTATAAGCTACAGATACAAATTTAATAAACTACAACAGGAAGTCCTGACACAGTGGGTAGAGGGATGACACGATGATCTTATCTTATACAAGCTAAATTCTCCGGCGTTGACCGGGCCAAATTAATTAGGCCTGTATAAGCTACAGATACAAATTTAATAAACTACAACAGGAAGTCCTGACACAGTGGGTAGAGAGAGGGATGACACGATGATCTTATCTTACACAAGCTAAATTCTCCGGCGTTGACCGGGCCAAATTAATTAGGCCTGTATAAGCTACAGATACAAATTTAATAAACTACAACAGGAAGTCCTGACACAGTGGGTAGAGAGAGGGATGACACGATGATCTTATCTTATACAAGCTAAATTCTCCGGCGTTGACCGGGCCAAATTAATTAGGCCTGTATAAGCTACAGATACAAATTTAATAAACTACAACAGGAAGTCCTGACACAGTGGGTAGAGAGAGGGATGACACGATGATCTTATCTTACACAAGCTAAATTCTCCGGCGTTGACCGGGCCAAATTAATTAGGCCTGTATAAGCTACAGATACAAATTTAATAAACTACAACAGGAAGTCCTGACACAGTGGGTAGAGAGAGGGATGACACGATGATCTTATCTTACACAAGCTAAATTCTCCGGCGTTGACCGGGCCAAATTAAACTGGCCTGTATAAGCTACAGATACAAATTTAATAAACTACAACAGGAAGTCCTGACACAGTGGGTAGAGGGATGACACGATGATCTTATCTTATACAAGCTAAATTCTCCGGCGTTGACCGGGCCAAATTAAACTGGCCTGTATAAGCTACAGATACAAATTTAATAAACTACAACAGGAAGTCCTGACACAGTGGGTAGAGGGATGACACGATGATCTTATCTTATACAAGCTAAATTCTCCGGCGTTGACCGGGCCAAATTAAACTGGCCTGTATAAGCTACAGATACAAATTTAATAAACTACAACAGGAAGTCCTGACACAGTGGGTAGAGAGAGGGATGACACGATGATCTTATCTTATACAAGCTAAATTCTCCGGCGATGACCGGGCCAAATTAATTAGGCCTGTATAAGCTACAGATACAAATTTAATAAACTACATCAGGAAGTCCTGACACAGTGGGTAGATAGAGGGATGACACGATGATCTTATCTTATACAAGCTAAATTCTCCGGCGTTTACCGGGCCAAATTAATTAGGCCTGTATAAGCTACAGATACAAATTTAATAAACTACAACAGGAAGTCCTGACACAGTGGGTAGAGAGAGGGATGACACGATGATCTTATCTTATACAAGCTAAATTCTCCGGCGTTGACCGGGCCAAATTAATTAGGCCTGTATAAGCTACAGATACAAATTTAATAAACTACAACAGGAAGTCCTGACACAGTGGGTAGAGAGAGGGATGACACGATGATCTTATCTTACACAAGCTAAATTCTCCGGCGTTGACCGGGCCAAATTAAACTGGCCTGTATAAGCTACAGATACAAATTTAATAAACTACAACAGGAAGTCCTGACACAGTGGGTAGAGGGATGACACGATGATCTTATCTTATACAAGCTAAATTCTCCGGCGTTGACCGGGCCAAATTAAACTGGCCTGTATAAGCTACAGATACAAATTTAATAAACTACAACAGGAAGTCCTGACACAGTGGGTAGAGGGATGACACGATGATCTTATCTTATACAAGCTAAATTCTCCGGCGTTGACCGGGCCAAATTAAACTGGCCTGTATAAGCTACAGATACAAATTTAATAAACTACAACAGGAAGTCCTGACACAGTGGGTAGAGAGAGGGATGACACGATGATCTTATCTTATACAAGCTAAATTCTCCGGCGTTGACCGGGCCAAATTAATTAGGCCTGTATAAGCTACAGATACAAATTTAATAAACTACAACAGGAAGTCCTGACACAGTGGGTAGAGGGATGACACGATGATCTTATCTTACACAAGCTAAATTCTCCGGCGTTGACCGGGCCAAATTAATTAGGCCTGTATAAGCTACAGATACAAATTTAATAAACTACAACAGGAAGTCCTGACACAGTGGGTAGAGGGATGACACGATGATCTTATCTTATACAAGCTAAATTCTCCGGCGTTGACCGGGCCAAATTAATTAGGCCTGTATAAGCTACAGATACAAATTTAATAAACTACAACAGGAAGTCCTGACACAGTGGGTAGAGAGAGGGATGACACGATGATCTTATCTTACACAAGCTAAATTCTCCGGCGTTGACCGGGCCAAATTAATTAGGCCTGTATAAGCTACAGATACAAATTTAATAAACTACAACAGGAAGTCCTGACACAGTGGGTAGAGAGAGGGATGACACGATGATCTTATCTTATACAAGCTAAATTCTCCGGCGTTGACCGGGCCAAATTAATTAGGCCTGTATAAGCTACAGATACAAATTTAATAAACTACAACAGGAAGTCCTGACACAGTGGGTAGAGGGATGACACGATGATCTTATCTTACACAAGCTAAATTCTCCGGCGTTGACCGGGCCAAATTAAACTGGCCTGTATAAGCTACAGATACAAATTTAATAAACTACAACAGGAAGTCCTGACACAGTGGGTAGAGAGAGGGATGACACGATGATCTTATCTTACACAAGCTAAATTCTCCGGCGTTGACCGGGCCAAATTAATTAGGCCTGTATAAGCTACAGATACAAATTTAATAAACTACAACAGGAAGTCCTGACACAGTGGGTAGAGAGAGGGATGACACGATGATCTTATCTTACACAAGCTAAATTCTCCGGCGTTGACCGGGCAAAATTAATTAGGCCTGTATAAGCTACAGATACAAATTTAATAAACTACAACAGGAAGTCCTGACACAGTGGGTAGAGAGAGGGATGACACGATGATCTTATCTTATACAAGCTAAATTCTCCGGCGTTGACCGGGCCAAATTAATTAGGCCTGTATAAGCTACAGATACAAATTTAATAAACTACAACAGGAAGTCCTGACACAGTGGGTAGAGAGAGGGATGACACGATGATCTTATCTTACACAAGCTAAATTCTCCGGCGTTGACCGGGCCAAATTAAACTGGCCTGTATAAGCTACAGATACAAATTTAATAAACTACAACAGGAAGTCCTGACACAGTGGGTAGAGAGAGGGATGACACGATGATCTTATCTTACACAAGCTAAATTCTCCGGCGTTGACCGGGCCAAATTAAACTGGCCTGTATAAGCTACAGATACAAATTTAATAAACTACAACAGGAAGTCCTGACACAGTGGGTAGAGGGATGACACGATGATCTTATCTTATACAAGCTAAATTCTCCGGCGTTGACCGGGCCAAATTAAACTGGCCTGTATAAGCTACAGATACAAATTTAATAAACTATAACAGGAAGTCCTGACACAGTGGGTAGAGAGAGGGATGACACGATGATCTTATCTTACACAAGCTAAATTCTCCGGCGTTGACCGGGCCAAATTAATTAGGCCTGTATAAGCTACAGATACAAATTTAATAAACTACATCAGGAAGTCCTGACACAGTGGGTAGAGAGAGGGATGACACGATGATCTTATCTTATACAAGCTAAATTCTCCGGCGTTGACCGGGCCAAATTAAATAGGCCTGTATAAGCTACAGATACAAATTTAATAAACTACAACAGGAAGTCCTGACACAGTGGGTAGAGGGATGACACGATGATCTTATCTTACACAAGCTAAATTCTCCGGCGTTGACCGGGCCAAATTAATTAGGCCTGTATAAGTTACAGATACAAATTTAATAAACTACAACAGGAAGTCCTGACACAGTGGGTAGAGGGATGACACGATGATCTTATCTTAGACAAGCTAAATTCTCCGGCGTTGACCGGGCCAAATTAAATAGGCCTGTATAAGCTACAGATACAAATTTAATAAACTACAACAGGAAGTCCTGACACAGTGGGTAGAGAGAGGGATGACACGATGATCTTATCTTATACAAGCTAAATTCTCCGGCGTTGACCGGGCCAAATTAATTAGGCCTGTATAAGCTACAGATACAAATTTAATAAACTACAACAGGAAGTCCTGACACAGTGGGTAGAGAGAGGGATGACACGATGATCTTATCTTATACAAGCTAAATTCTCCGGCGTTGACCGGGCCAAATTAATTAGGCCTGTATAAGCTACAGATACAAATTTAATAAACTACAACAGGAAGTCCTGACACAGTGGGTAGAGGGATGACACGATGATCTTATCTTACACAAGCTAAATTCTCCGGCGTTGACCGGGCCAAATTAATTAGGCCTGTATAAGCTACAGATACAAATTTAATAAACTACAACAGGAAGTCCTGACACAGTGGGTAGAGGGATGACACGATGATCTTATCTTATACAAGCTAAATTCTCCGGCGTTGACCGGGCCAAATTAATTAGGCCTGTATAAGCTACAGATACAAATTTAATAAACTACAACAGGAAGTCCTGACACAGTGGGTAGAGAGAGGGATGACACGATGATCTTATCTTACACAAGCTAAATTCTCCGGCGTTGACCGGGCCAAATTAATTAGGCCTGTATAAGCTACAGATACAAATTTAATAAACTACAACAGGAAGTCCTGACACAGTGGGTAGAGAGAGGGATGACACGATGATCTTATCTTATACAAGCTAAATTCTCCGGCGTTGACCGGGCCAAATTAATTAGGCCTGTATAAGCTACAGATACAAATTTAATAAACTACAACAGGAAGTCCTGACACAGTGGGTAGAGAGAGGGATGACACGATGAT
The DNA here is from genome assembly GCA_949126835.1 of Anisus vortex. Classification (NCBI taxonomy): domain Eukaryota; kingdom Metazoa; phylum Mollusca; class Gastropoda; family Planorbidae; genus Anisus; species Anisus vortex. The sequence continues at coordinate 9,331,052 of OX421504.1, read as the reverse complement.
CTTATCTTACACAAGCTAAATTCTCCGGCGTTGACCGGGCCAAATTAATTAGGCCTGTATAAGCTACAGATACAAATTTAATAAACTACAACAGGAAGTCCTGACACAGTGGGTAGAGAGAGGGATGACACGATGATCTTATCTTACACAAGCTAAATTCTCCGGCGTTGACCGGGCCAAATTAAACTGGCCTGTATAAGCTACAGATACAAATTTAATAAACTACAACAGGAAGTCCTGACACAGTGGGTAGAGGGATGACACGATGATCTTATCTTATACAAGCTAAATTCTCCGGCGTTGACCGGGCCAAATTAAACTGGCCTGTATAAGCTACAGATACAAATTTAATAAACTACAACAGGAAGTCCTGACACAGTGGGTAGAGGGATGACACGATGATCTTATCTTATACAAGCTAAATTCTCCGGCGTTGACCGGGCCAAATTAAACTGGCCTGTATAAGCTACAGATACAAATTTAATAAACTACAACAGGAAGTCCTGACACAGTGGGTAGAGAGAGGGATGACACGATGATCTTATCTTATACAAGCTAAATTCTCCGGCGATGACCGGGCCAAATTAATTAGGCCTGTATAAGCTACAGATACAAATTTAATAAACTACATCAGGAAGTCCTGACACAGTGGGTAGATAGAGGGATGACACGATGATCTTATCTTATACAAGCTAAATTCTCCGGCGTTTACCGGGCCAAATTAATTAGGCCTGTATAAGCTACAGATACAAATTTAATAAACTACAACAGGAAGTCCTGACACAGTGGGTAGAGAGAGGGATGACACGATGATCTTATCTTATACAAGCTAAATTCTCCGGCGTTGACCGGGCCAAATTAATTAGGCCTGTATAAGCTACAGATACAAATTTAATAAACTACAACAGGAAGTCCTGACACAGTGGGTAGAGAGAGGGATGACACGATGATCTTATCTTACACAAGCTAAATTCTCCGGCGTTGACCGGGCCAAATTAAACTGGCCTGTATAAGCTACAGATACAAATTTAATAAACTACAACAGGAAGTCCTGACACAGTGGGTAGAGGGATGACACGATGATCTTATCTTATACAAGCTAAATTCTCCGGCGTTGACCGGGCCAAATTAAACTGGCCTGTATAAGCTACAGATACAAATTTAATAAACTACAACAGGAAGTCCTGACACAGTGGGTAGAGGGATGACACGATGATCTTATCTTATACAAGCTAAATTCTCCGGCGTTGACCGGGCCAAATTAAACTGGCCTGTATAAGCTACAGATACAAATTTAATAAACTACAACAGGAAGTCCTGACACAGTGGGTAGAGAGAGGGATGACACGATGATCTTATCTTATACAAGCTAAATTCTCCGGCGTTGACCGGGCCAAATTAATTAGGCCTGTATAAGCTACAGATACAAATTTAATAAACTACAACAGGAAGTCCTGACACAGTGGGTAGAGGGATGACACGATGATCTTATCTTACACAAGCTAAATTCTCCGGCGTTGACCGGGCCAAATTAATTAGGCCTGTATAAGCTACAGATACAAATTTAATAAACTACAACAGGAAGTCCTGACACAGTGGGTAGAGGGATGACACGATGATCTTATCTTATACAAGCTAAATTCTCCGGCGTTGACCGGGCCAAATTAATTAGGCCTGTATAAGCTACAGATACAAATTTAATAAACTACAACAGGAAGTCCTGACACAGTGGGTAGAGAGAGGGATGACACGATGATCTTATCTTACACAAGCTAAATTCTCCGGCGTTGACCGGGCCAAATTAATTAGGCCTGTATAAGCTACAGATACAAATTTAATAAACTACAACAGGAAGTCCTGACACAGTGGGTAGAGAGAGGGATGACACGATGATCTTATCTTATACAAGCTAAATTCTCCGGCGTTGACCGGGCCAAATTAATTAGGCCTGTATAAGCTACAGATACAAATTTAATAAACTACAACAGGAAGTCCTGACACAGTGGGTAGAGGGATGACACGATGATCTTATCTTACACAAGCTAAATTCTCCGGCGTTGACCGGGCCAAATTAAACTGGCCTGTATAAGCTACAGATACAAATTTAATAAACTACAACAGGAAGTCCTGACACAGTGGGTAGAGAGAGGGATGACACGATGATCTTATCTTACACAAGCTAAATTCTCCGGCGTTGACCGGGCCAAATTAATTAGGCCTGTATAAGCTACAGATACAAATTTAATAAACTACAACAGGAAGTCCTGACACAGTGGGTAGAGAGAGGGATGACACGATGATCTTATCTTACACAAGCTAAATTCTCCGGCGTTGACCGGGCAAAATTAATTAGGCCTGTATAAGCTACAGATACAAATTTAATAAACTACAACAGGAAGTCCTGACACAGTGGGTAGAGAGAGGGATGACACGATGATCTTATCTTATACAAGCTAAATTCTCCGGCGTTGACCGGGCCAAATTAATTAGGCCTGTATAAGCTACAGATACAAATTTAATAAACTACAACAGGAAGTCCTGACACAGTGGGTAGAGAGAGGGATGACACGATGATCTTATCTTACACAAGCTAAATTCTCCGGCGTTGACCGGGCCAAATTAAACTGGCCTGTATAAGCTACAGATACAAATTTAATAAACTACAACAGGAAGTCCTGACACAGTGGGTAGAGAGAGGGATGACACGATGATCTTATCTTACACAAGCTAAATTCTCCGGCGTTGACCGGGCCAAATTAAACTGGCCTGTATAAGCTACAGATACAAATTTAATAAACTACAACAGGAAGTCCTGACACAGTGGGTAGAGGGATGACACGATGATCTTATCTTATACAAGCTAAATTCTCCGGCGTTGACCGGGCCAAATTAAACTGGCCTGTATAAGCTACAGATACAAATTTAATAAACTATAACAGGAAGTCCTGACACAGTGGGTAGAGAGAGGGATGACACGATGATCTTATCTTACACAAGCTAAATTCTCCGGCGTTGACCGGGCCAAATTAATTAGGCCTGTATAAGCTACAGATACAAATTTAATAAACTACATCAGGAAGTCCTGACACAGTGGGTAGAGAGAGGGATGACACGATGATCTTATCTTATACAAGCTAAATTCTCCGGCGTTGACCGGGCCAAATTAATTAGGCCTGTATAAGCTACAGATACAAATTTAATAAACTACAACAGGAAGTCCTGACACAGTGGGTAGAGAGAGGGATGACACGATGATCTTATCTTATACAAGCTAAATTCTCCGGCGTTGACCGGGCCAAATTAATTAGGCCTGTATAAGCTACAGATACAAATTTAATAAACTACAACAGGAAGTCCTGACACAGTGGGTAGAGAGAGGGATGACACGATGATCTTATCTTACACAAGCTAAATTCTCCGGCGTTGACCGGGCCAAATTAAACTGGCCTGTATAAGCTACAGATACAAATTTAATAAACTACAACAGGAAGTCCTGACACAGTGGGTAGAGGGATGACACGATGATCTTATCTTATACAAGCTAAATTCTCCGGCGTTGACCGGGCCAAATTAAACTGGCCTGTATAAGCTACAGATACAAATTTAATAAACTACAACAGGAAGTCCTGACACAGTGGGTAGAGGGATGACACGATGATCTTATCTTATACAAGCTAAATTCTCCGGCGTTGACCGGGCCAAATTAAACTGGCCTGTATAAGCTACAGATACAAATTTAATAAACTACAACAGGAAGTCCTGACACAGTGGGTAGAGAGAGGGATGACACGATGATCTTATCTTATACAAGCTAAATTCTCCGGCGTTGACCGGGCCAAATTAATTAGGCCTGTATAAGCTACAGATACAAATTTAATAAACTACATCAGGAAGTCCTGACACAGTGGGTAGAGAGAGGGATGACACGATGATCTTATCTTATACAAGCTAAATTCTCCGGCGTTGACCGGGCCAAATTAATTAGGCCTGTATAAGCTACAGATACAAATTTAATAAACTACAACAGGAAGTCCTGACACAGTGGGTAGAGAGAGGGATGACACGATGATCTTATCTTATACAAGCTAAATTCTCCGGCGTTGACCGGGCCAAATTAATTAGGCCTGTATAAGCTACAGATACAAATTTAATAAACTACAACAGGAAGTCCTGACACAGTGGGTAGAGAGAGGGATGACACGATGATCTTATCTTATACAAGCTAAATTCTCCGGCGTTGACCGGGCCAAATTAATTAGGCCTGTATAAGCTACAGATACAAATTTAATAAACTACAACAGGAAGTCCTGACACAGTGGGTAGAGGGATGACACGATGATCTTATCTTACACAAGCTAAATTCTCCGGCGTTGACCGGGCCAAATTAATTAGGCCTGTATAAGCTACAGATACAAATTTAATAAACTACAACAGGAAGTCCTGACACAGTGGGTAGAGGGATGACACGATAATCTTATCTTACACAAGCTAAATTCTCCGGCGTTGACCGGGCCAAATTAATTAGGCCTGTATAAGCTACAGATACAAATTTAATAAACTACAACAGGAAGTCCTGACACAGTGGGTAGAGGGATGACACGATGATCTTATCTTATACAAGCTAAATTCTCCGGCGTTGACCGGGCCAAATTAATCTGACCTGTATAAGCTACAGATACAAATTTAATAAACTACAACAGGAAGTCCTGACACAGTGGGTAGAGGGATGACACGATGATCTTATCTTACACAAGCTAAATTCTCCGGCGTTGACCGGGCCAAATTAATTAGGCCTGTATAAGCTACAGATACAAATTTAATAAACTACAACAGGAAGTCCTGACACAGTGGGTAGAGGGATGACACGATGATCTTATCTTCTACAAGCTACATTCTCCGGCGTTGACCGGGCCAAATTAATTAGGCCTGTATAAGCTACAGATACAAATTTAATAAACTTCAACAGGAAGTCCTGACACAGTGGGTAGAGGGATGACACGATGATCTTATCTTATACAAGCTAAATTCTCCGGCGTTGACCGGGCCAAATTAATTAGGCCTGTATAAGCTACAGATACAAATTTAATAAACTACAACAGGAAGTCCTGACACAGTGGGTAGAGGGATGACACGATGATCTTATCTTCTACAAGCTAAATTCTCCGGCGTTGACCGGGCCAAATTAATTAGGCCTGTATAAGCTACAGATACAAATTTAATAAACTACAACAGGAAGTCCTGACACAGTGGGTAGAGGGATGACACGATGATCTTATCTTATACAAGCTAAATTCTCCGGCGTTGACCGGGCCAAATTAATTAGGCCTGTATAAGCTACAGATACAAATTTAATAAACTACAACAGGAAGTCCTGACACAGTGGGTAGAGAGAGGGATGACACGATGATCTTATCTTATACAAGCTAAATTCTCCGGCGTTGACCGGGCCAAATTAATTAGGCCTGTATAAGCTACAGATACAAATTTAATAAACTACAACAGGAAGTCCTGACACAGTGGGTAGAGGGATGACACGATGATCTTATCTTATACAAGCTAAATTCTCCGGCGTTGACCGGGCCAAATTAAACTGGCCTGTATAAGCTACAGATACAAATTTAATAAACTACAACAGGAAGTCCTGACACAGTGGGTAGAGGGATGACACGATGATCTTATCTTCTACAAGCTAAATTCTCCGGCGTTGACCGGGCCAAATTAATTAGGCCTGTATAAGCTACAGATACAAATTTAATAAACTACAACAGGAAGTCCTGACACAGTGGGTAGAGGGATGACACGATGATCTTATCTTCTACAAGCTAAATTCTCCGGCGTTGACCGGGCCAAATTAATTAGGCCTGTATAAGCTACAGATACAAATTTAATAAACTACAACAGGAAGTCCTGACACAGTGGGTAGAGGGATGACACGATGATCTTATCTTATACAAGCTAAATTCTCCGGCGTTGACCGGGCAAAATTAATTAGGCCTGTATAAGCTACAGATACAAATTTAATAAACTACAACAGGAAGTCCTGACACAGTGGGTAGAGAGAGGGATGACACGATGATCTTATCTTATACAAGCTAAATTCTCCGGCGTTGACCGGGCCAAATTAATTAGGCCTGTATAAGCTACAGATACAAATTTAATAAACTACAACAGGAAGTCCTGACACAGTGGGTAGAGGGATGACACAATGATCTTATCTTATACAAGCTAAATTCTCCGGCGTTGACCGGGCCAAATTAATTAGGCCTGTATAAGCTACAGATACAAATTTAATAAACTACAACAGGAAGTCCTGACACAGTGGGTAGAGAGAGGGATGACACGATGATCTTATCTTATACAAGCTAAATTCTCCGGCGTTGACCGGGCCAAATTAATTAGGCCTGTATAAGCTACAGATACAAATTTAATAAACTACAACAGGAAGTCCTGACACAGTGGGTAGAGGGATGACACGATGATCTTATCTTATACAAGCTAAATTCTCCGGCGTTGACCGGGCCAAATTAAACTGACCTGTATAAGCTACAGATACAAATTTAATAAACTACAATGAACAGAAAGCTGTAAATGGATTTAAAAAAAAGGCAGAGCTTTTTTTTTTTGTGACGGAACGCACCGGTACGGCGTACCGGCACCTTTTTCAATGTGGGGAAAAAACTATTACTTTCCTTGTATTTTAACGTTTATTATGAATTTATTATAGTATTAATTTGTTAAAATTGAATTATTTTACAATTGCGCGCAATAAGAATTAAAATATAAAATGCGAAATTGCTTTAAAAGTTAGTAAATCCATCACTGAGTACCGGCACCTATTTTTTTTTTACAAAAAAGCACTGACAAAAGGTATAGACTAACTGGAGAATCGTGCCCAGGTCTCAGGCACGTCAGTCCGACACGTTATCCACTCAGCTAGCCAAGACACATGTCAGAAGTGAAATCGCAAAACTATAATAGGCCCTATGTGAAATGAAGGTCACATGTCTTTAAATTTACTAATATGATTGGTCGAACACACACAGTCTACTTTATATATATTATATATATATATATATATATATAGATAGATTATTGATGTTACAGCCCCTCCTATAATAATATTACTGCATCATACGCTTATCCGTGATTTGAGTCTAGTCTTGTCGCGTTTTAATAAGTGTTTTAAATGACATCAAGTTATTGGTTTTTCCTAGTTTGTTCAGGCAACCCATTCCATGCCCCGACTGCCACTCGGGGAGGAAAAAAAAAAGAGAAACTTACCCTGTCCAGCTCCATGTGCTCCTCGCAGCAGTAGTACGTCACCTTGCAGTTGGCGCACTGCAGCGACCCCCACTGGTTGCACAGCTCGCACTTGACCTTCACCTTGTTGGTCAAGGCCAGGAGGTTCAGCTTGATCGGCGGCAGCTTCGGCTTCTCGGAGGTTTTGCCGACCAGCTTGGTCTGCCCGACGAGCAGGCTATTTCGCGACATCACTCAGGTGCTTACTGAAAGATTGGGAGGAAGGGGGGATAATTCACGGGCTCGTCATGGTTGCTTTCCTTTTTTTTAACACAAGAGTAGTCGTTCGTTTTCTCTGAATAAAAGCTATTCATCAATAACAGTACTGTTTGTTTTAAAAAAAAAACAACATATTTCCTGTAAATCCCTGCCAAATTATTGCCACATATTTTGTGATTGATAAAGACACTATCTCAATATGCAGCAAGTCTGCCGTAGTTCCACTTATTGAAACCCAGTGTGTAATTCCAAAATAGTTTTAAACATGACTCCTATCCTATGGGGTACGGTGCCCGAGCTGGGCAACGCATTTTCTTGGCGTACCGAAGGTTCTAATGTTCGAATCCTGTTGAAGTATATAGCTTTTCCCCCGGGTTAAGGATCCAAGGGGAATTTCGCAGGTGGGGAGAGATGTGTAGTTGCCCCCCACTTCCTCGCCCAATCATTACCCAATTTTACAGCCAAAGGGTGTTAATAGACAGTAGGTTATAGATAGTTTTGTATTAGAGAATTTTTTGATGCATGATATAGACTTGTATATCATTGCTAAGAATCTATTTGATCTAAGTGCAAGCTTTGAAAGTATTTAAAAGTGTATAGGTTTCATATGTTACAAATGTTCCATCAATACAGAAGATTTTTGCGCCCTACGCTTATCCGTGTTCTGAGTCTAGGTCTTGCATTTTGCTGATGGTTTTTAATTGATGTCAGGTTTGCTTATTTTCTTTGTATGTTCAAGTAGGTAACCCATTTCATACCTGGATGCCACTTGGTAAGAAAGAGAACTTGTATGTATTTCTTTTTGTTTATGCTTTTCCCCCTAGACTCTTTAGGGGAACAGCGTGGTACGAAATAAAATAGAAGGAGCGTCTGCAATAGACAAGATATGTTTGAATATTGCAATAGATTGTTATCGTATGTGTGTGGTATCAGTGATTGCCTACATATCAATGGTAAGTTGTCTTTACCTTTATAATCTTTAAATCCAATAAGATAAACAATAACAATCAGGACTTAAAGAAAGTCATATTTCCAAATGATGCTCTTTGGTGCAGGAGTCATAAATCTCTCAGTTCCCGCTTTACATAAATCTTGTCTGCAAACATCATAATGAACCAACAACAACTGGAAGAAGTAAAGAATTGTAAATATCTAGGAGCAATCATATCGTAGACGGAAGCTGTGAGGCAGAAATTTGAGCAAGGATTGGCACTGCAATGGCGGCAATGGCTCGCCTAAACGGAATCTGGACCAGCAAAAGCATTGGTCTCCCAATAAAGCTCAGAATTTCAAGAGCACTTGTCAAAACCATTGTTCTGTATGGATGTGAGACCTGGACGCTGCTATCAGCTGCAATTGATTCAACTATTGACAACCGCTCAAGATAGGTAAAAGTGGAGAAAGTTGAATGCTGAGGTGTCCATTAGCTCCCCCCCCCCCCCAACGACCACACCGGTCAAAGGATTGATAATGATGAAGTCTTATTTTATATGCTACAGACGCACCATCTATATAGAAGATTATTGCGTCCTATGGTTACCCTTGGTTTGAATGTTTCAAGTAGATTTATTTAAAGAACATAGAACTATATATTATCTAGCGTAGCCTGTATGTTACAGACTTAATGCAGTGGTTTGAGTCTAAATAGGCGCCAATTTCGACAATCGCTCCTATGCACCAATCACCCTAGTTAAGCCAAAGACGCCGCTTGCCTTAATATCCCTGCTATTTTATGACTCGAATGACTTCTTTTCGGAATTCCCGATTCCCTTTTGCACTGTGCGCTTCCGTTTTATGTAATCGATATGATTTTCTCAATGAAAAATTAAAATTAAAATCGAAAGTTGTAGACCTCTGTACTGCGGAAACATTTAGGCAAACGTAGGAGCGTAGAAGTCATTTATGACAGCGTTATTGGATGCACACTGAAAAAGAACATGTAAGGCTCTAAAAATAGAGCAAGCTGTTAAATTAAGATTGCGAAGTGATATTTGCCGATTCTAGACGCAAGTGCCCAAAACTTTAGCGCGTGCAGGTGCTGAACGCGCCTAAAAAAAGATCACGATATAGATAGGAAACGAAATAATAGTGTTGTAGTTAAATCTCATTGAAAGCATGGGTGGGACAAGCTAAGCCCATTTAAAACCATGTAAGCACCTTAACACAACTAAGTAGGTGCACTTTTCTTACAGATATCTAAAGATCTATGCCTTTATCTTATATAATATCTTATATAATAACGCTCTATACACATTGAAGATCTTATCTTATACATTACAGAAGCTCATTCTATAAAGAAGATTATTGCGTCCTACGCACATTCGTGGTTAGAGTCTAGTCCTGTATTTCTATTTGTGTCAAATGATGTTAAGCTACTGGTTTTCTTGGTTTGTTCAGGCAACCCATTCATGTCACTCGGGAAGAAAGAGTACTTATATGCATTTTATTTTAGTATGTTAGCGGCTACTTTTAACCCGTGGTTTGATTCTTATCTTGTCTTATCTGTATCTTATCTTAACTTATATGTTCTTATCTTATATATATCTTTTTCTGTAAAGAAAATTATTGCGTCGTTCGCTTCTCAGTGGATTGAGTCTAGTTGTGCATTTTGATTAGTGTTTTATATGATGTTAAGTTTTTTAAGGTTTTCCGGGTGTGTTCAGGCAACCCATTCCTTGCCATGTTTCCGCTCGAGAAGAAATAGTACTTATATACATTTGTTCTTGCATTTTGAATTAATTTTTATACGATCTATATGTAATTAATGTTGGATTTCTTGACGAGCTCTGGCAAACCATTCCGTTCCATACGAGAAGGAAATTTGCATAGAAAGATCATTTGTATGAATTAGTCCAGATGTGTTTTTCTTATCTTATATGTTACAGATGCTCTTTCTATACAGAATATTGTTGCGTTACACACTTATCCGTGATGTTAGTCCAGTCTTGCATTTTGAATAAGGTCTTCAATGATATTAAGCGGTTGGTTTTCCTGGTTTGTTCAGGCTAAACCCATTCCATGTCTAGTATTTCTACGTAAGAATGTTTTATCTACAGTTTCTTACTTTGCCATCTAACCATTTTTCCTAAATGTTTCTAAATTTCTTGATTTATTTAATAGTATTACACTTGCTAGGCTTTGAATATTTACATTTTACATCGCTTTTTCTGAATTTGTTCTAGCTTCTTAAAATATCCATACATAAGGTTCCTTTAGTTGTATAGTATAAAAGCACAGTATCCCGTCGCACCAACGTGATCTATAGGGCCGGTGAAGCAGCGTTAACCAGTTTCTGTGGCCACGGCATACTAGGGGATTGTGTGGCCAGCACAATGCCCAGCCGCCTTTACTTTACCCCAACTAAAAAATCAGGTACCCATCAGAGCTGGGTTGACACAGGAACACCATCTAGAACCCGGCATAGTCTTCACCAGGATTCAAACCCAGGACATTCGCTCTGCCCCTCGGCCACAGTTAGTTGACGAGTGCAAAACAAAAAACAAAATTTATAAATATCTATTTTAAAAATCGCACAATCTAATTATATGTCTCACGGATGTTATGTTCTGAGTTTTAGCTTTATATTCTTCCTACATTTGTCCAAAATAAATCGTTACTAAGGGTTTTCTAACACTAAAGGAGGGATGTTCATCATTTCATGTCACCTGGTCTTATAAGGAATTCATAAGAAACAGGATGGTTATATGTATTCTAGAACATTTATTTACAGTATCAATATTATGAATTGAGCAACAACAAAAATCTACCTGTAGAAACTCTGCCTGGGCCACACAAATTGGATTGATGGGTCTTGTTGCGGCCATCGGGTCGCTTGTTGCACACCTCCTGCTCTAAAGGGTTCGGGAAAATCAAAGCGTAAAACACTCCAATTATGGTTTGTTTTTTATCCATGGGCAACTCGACAACTAGGAAATTCCAAGTAGGAAGTTTTGCCATTTACGACTTGGTCCAATTATACATTTGGAAAAGGTGGGGGTGGGGGGGGGGGGCACTTATCTATATATAATACGTCTCATTTGCGTTCAACACATCGTTCTTGACGATATTGAAGAGTTAATTAGTTATAGGTTTTCAACTCATATAGATAAGTGATTAATACACAATTATAAAAATAAATAAATAGGCCAATTGAAAAATGTGATTTTCACTTAAAGTAATTTTAGATAATCACACTATAATGGTAACTGTAGATGATGAAAATGAAGAATGGGTGAAAAAAAAAACACACATTTAAATGACATGTTACTAATGACACTACAATGGCAAAAAATGTTTACAAATTATAAAGTTTACAAGTTGACCAAATCGTCAACTCGGCCATTATAAGCTGAGGACATTATATTCCAAAACATATATAGATCAGTGCTTATAATGCAAAAATATTTTGTACGCTATATTGAAATATACTTATATTCATAACATTATCTTTTTTTAAAAATCATATACATAATATTTTACTTTATTTATAATTCTAATAAATCTTCATAAAAATATAAAACTGCAAGGTTAAAATGCAAATTTTCAGAAACCAGATTTTTTTTTTTTCAATTATTCGTACTTGGAATTGCCGAGTTCCCTAGTTGCCCAGGGTTAAAGAACAAAGTATTAGTCAGCATGCGAAAACATTGAGTATTTTGTAACAATGAGTAGACACAGTACAATTAATTACATGAAAGAAATAACTAACAACTAACCAGTGGCGTAGCTAGGGAGGGGCAGGGGGGGACATATGTCCCCGGGCGCCACGTTAGGGGGCGCCAAAATGAGTATTAAAACTAATTATTTAATTGTATTTTGATGTAAACTAATGTATCCCAAATACGTTTGCAAAATTGAATTTTGGAGCTCCACAAATATCTTCATTACAAACCAGTTGGCAAACATGATTTTGGCGCCCCCATTCAGCATTAAGGGGCGCCATTCTACTCATACAACAAATGACACATCCACAATGTAGGATTGCTGATGGCGTTCGTTTTAAAACAAAGATCAGTTCGGGTTCAAATGTTATTCTTCATATACTGAAAGTGGCATCTGGTTTTAACAATTATACAGGTTGGATAATTTCGAGTACTACTTTCGATATACTCAGCTAAACAGGATCCAGTTGTTATCACATTTTTTGGAACATTTGAAAGTATATATTTGTTTTTCTCTCGTTCACCAACTCTTTGGGGAGAATTAAAAAGAGTTTTGCCAATCACGATCAGAAGCTGTTAAAGCTATTTATGAAGGACTAGATGAACTAGTAGGGCTGTTTGAAAAATTATCAGAAGATGCAACTATGACGCCTGACACCAGAAGTGATGCAGAAACTTTTATCTTATAAGTTTACAGACGTTCCTTCTAGAAAGAAGATTATTACTTTCACTAGGCCCAAAACTCCTGCAGGGCGACAGGGATCCGTCGGTGGCAGGGATAGAACCCGCGACGTGTCAGTTGGTTTTTGGTTGACAGTCCGGTAACTAACCGCTGGACCAGCCGGCTTCACAAATAGTGCTACTTTGCTGGCAGATATATTAAAATTTAGTTTTGTTACATTTCTGGATCATCATTCTTGGGAAAAATGATCGTGTCCAGAAACGGTTGCAGGATCCTACTATGAATTTCAAGGAAGCAGCAAGCATCGGATCTTGAATCGCTGGAGCAAGAACTTGTCAACATTCGTGATAATTTGAGCCAGGTTGCGGTAGACAATGGAAAAACAAGATGCACAAATTGGGGAATCGAGGTTGACAGAAGCATTAGACGACAAAGGAGGATGCCTGGAGAATTAGCAAGAGATGCAGGACTTTCTGCAGAAGACAGCGTAATTGATAGACTCAGGAGATATTAATACGGTTTTTACGTCTAAAAAATCTAAACACCGAATTTGGATTTTTACTAGACGTCAAAACTCTTCTCGCTGAGACAAATGTCGATACACTTCGTCAAAATTGCAAAATTTCTACGACACTGACGTCAATGGTCACGAATTGTGCACAGCAATCGGAGACTGCAAAATGCTTCTCGGTGCCCGGACTGAAGTTCTACCGGAAACTCCTTTGGATCTTCTTGGTTTTATTGTTTCATATGGAGATGACGTGTTTCCGAATCTGCGCATTTCATTGCAAATACTTCTAACGATTGCTGTTTCAATGTCAAGCTGTGAGCGGTCCTTCAGCAAACTGAAGCTTATTTTGTCTTATTTTTTTCAATGGGACAAGATCGTCTGAGTCAGGGGTCGGCAACCTGGGACACGCGTGCAAAACTTGGCACGCAGAGCGATTTTCAATGGCACGCGAGAGACTTCCAAGAGGTGGTTTTTTTTATTGATGAAAAAATATGTTTTTTTATTGATGAAAAAACAAACATTTTCCAGTTTTTAATAAGGAAAACTGACTGTTGAAGACGATGTTTCTGAATGACAGAGCGACACATTTCAGTTAGTTGAACGCATTTACAAGGACGGGTTAAATCAAGTGGGTTAAATGGACAGACAATTAATGCAGGAAATGTTTATTTACAACTGTTTAACGTAAATCAATTGTATACCTCTAATAATTAAATATTGTAATGAATACTATAATGCTGGATTTATAAAAAGAATAATAATTAGTCAGTAATATTTGCTATATTACAAAACATAACTTGTTTGGCATCAATATTGAATCAAAATTAGAAACTTTATTTGAATTAAAGGGAGATAATTAGCCCGTTTTATTTATGCTATTATTTCTAATATTGTGTTTCTTATTTTTCTTTTATAATATACTAAATGGCCTACAACTTATAACGTTATAATGACCAAACTGTAAAATATAGTTGAAAATTTTATAAATATTAGATCTATATGACTAAAACATTTCATGCACATTTTTTAAACATTACATTAACTACCCAGTTTGTATGATTACTTCATATGAATTCCTCTTTACTATAGTTGCATTATGATTTTGAGGAAAGTAAAGACAATCTCAGAGAATAAACTATCATCAATATTATCAGTTGCTAGATCATTATCTGGAAAACCAAATGATAATGTTTACAAAATCAATACCAAAAATGTGAAAGTTTGGTAATATCATTTTTTGGTATAAATGCAAATAAAAAGTTTGATAATCACAAACGTGTTAATTATTGTTATTAAATATAAAATGCTTTACAGTTTTTTTTTTCATAAATTTCCTTTGCTTTTGGCCTTGGTCTTGCTACGGAGTTAAATTGTCTTATAAAAAAAATAAAAAATAAAACAAGTATAATAAAGCAGATGACTTTTAGGCTGTTGGCACGCTGAATGGTTTAGAAATCCTAGTTTGGCACACAATTAGCAAATGGTTGCCGACTCCTGGTCTGAGTGATCTTGCACTCCTTAGCATCGAAAGAGAAACACTTGAGAATATTAATTTTGACAACGTGATTGACAGTTTGCGACAGTCAAATCAAGGAGGAACAATTTGTTGTAGACTATGTCTATTCTAGTCATGTATAATTAGTAGAATTATTTTTTTTTTAAATAAATTGTTTACAATTTGTATAGAGACGTATTAGTCTGTATTCTATTTCATTAAAATACCAGATGCTTCGAGAATGAACCATATAAACCGGTAAAATTTTTTGTCGGTCCGAGAAGGGGCGCATACTTTATGTCATGTCCCCGGGCGCAGATGACCCTAGCTACGCCACTGCAACTAACCCTAACTCCAAATATCTTTATTTTTCGTCTAAGAGATGAATGATGAGATATTATGGACTTTTTGAAATGGCCGCTTTGAAATTGTTGTTGGAATGGTTGAACCATCGGCGTTGACAGTATCATGGGTCCTATCTACATTGATTGCATTCTCACTAGCAGGTAATTGTGAAAATATACTTAAGCATGTATACCTATTTTCCCTACCTAGTAACCTAACAACCAGGGCCGGCTCGTCTATATGGGCGCAAAATTCTAGCGCATAATTGCGGATTTTTTTTTTCATTTGGGGATTTAAAAATATAAACTAAATTAAAGTGTAGTACTTCTGCGCGCTACTAGCATAGGCAGACGAATTACTAGATAGTAAAAGGCGAAGGGTATTTTTTTCAGTTGTCTTAGAAAATAGGACATTCTACCCAAACACCTCAGTTTCTCCCCGCCGAAGGCACTTTAATGAGGGCGCAGAATTTGTTTTCGCCTAGGACGTCAATTACCCTAGAGCCAGTCCTGCTACCAACTTAACAATCTACCTACCCATCTACCTAATCACGTACCTGCCTAGCTACCTTCCCCATCAATCTACCCTACATAAGAATAACAGGCCTTAAACTAACAACTAAAGGCCAAATAATAATACAAACCAAATTATACTAACAAATAAATAAAAAATAAATAAATATGGGCCTAATATTAAAACAAATTATAAACAATAGCGTTAAAATTAACAATAGTAATCACAAGTAAAAAATACAAATTGAAACAATTTGTTTTATCCGTCATGACTCTATTTTATGTATTCGTCATGACTCTATTTTATGTATTCGTCATGACTCTATTTTATGTATTCGTCATGACACTATTTTATGCAGCCGTCATGACGCATGTGACTCTATCTTTGTGTAGCCCTAAAAAAACGTACCTGACTCTATTTTTGTTTAGCCGTCATGACGCACGTGACTCTGTGGACTTCCAATGGTAACGTGTTCACTGCGGGAGAGAATGTCATACTTTGCTGCTCCGCTGTCGGCTTCGTCAGTCCTGTACTCGCCATATTCAGCCACCACGAGCCATGGAAAAAGAGGCGCCAACTGCAGAACATAACCAAGGTATACCTCTGTTTTTTCTCTATTGGAACATAATCAAAGTACATTTCCTTTTCTTTTGTTGCTGCTGTTGATTTCGCGTAGCAACTGTTGATGCGTTCTTCGTCTGCGTTTAAATCAGAGCCGTTAGTTTTACACTAATCATCACCCCAATTATCGGGGTGTTTTGAAAAAATAAATATTGCGCCTAGTGGTCTGGCAGCGCGTTGGACTTTTTTCCATGGTCACACTTCGTCGGGATAACCCCATCTCCCCACCCTAAGTACAGAGGGTTTTTCCTAAGCAAGGACAACGCCCTGGGTCGGCCAGCTCTCATACAAGAAGAAATTGCGTTATTATCATGATTATTCACGATTTTGTTTGGAATACTTTAATCAATCTCTGTCTCAGTGTATCTATTTGCCTATATATCTATCTGTTTATAGATTATCTTTCTGTTTGTTTACCTTCTTACCCTCCGACCGACCGACCGACCGACCAACCTATTCTAAATACAATGTGATGTCTAGAAGTTGAGACTTAGGGGGGGAGTGTGTTGTCCAGGGGTAGGTGTCTTAGGGATTGTATTTTGGTGTGATAGGAGCGTGATAAACGTTGTATTAAGGGGTGTTGTATGGGGCACGGAGTGCCGAGCGGCAGCGCGTTGGACTGGCGATCCGAAGGTCCTGGGATCGAATCCTGGTGGGGGCTCGGATTGTTTTCCCAGGACTTGAGGGTGTCGCTGAGTCTACCCAGCTCTGATGGGTACCTGACATTAGTTGGGGTAAAGGCGGCTGGGTATTGTGCTGACAACACATCCTCTAGTATGAAACTGGTGAACGCCTATGAACAGTTTGGTCCGAAGGGAAATTTATTTAAGGAATGTTGTGCGTGAATCTCGCGCGAAGTCTGAATGTAGAAGCAATGTATTGTTGTACATGGTTCGGTGTAGTAAATAAGTGTTTGTGTGTGTGTTGTGGACACGGGGGAGTGTGTGGGGCGTCACCCCAGAGGTGTGTGGTTGTTATGTCAATGATGGATGTAAGATGACGTGTCGGTTGTTATCAGTAACTTATTAAATATTATTTTTATGTCGTTCCAATTGGACCGAGTTTGTTCAATGAGTTTTTTTTTATTATTGAATTATTTGTACACATTCTTTCATACAATTATACACGTCTGTTTGTATATCTATCTTAGAAACCAAAAATTTGGTTTCGGTTTTAAACGAAACCATACCGAAAGTTATAAAATGATTTCTGTCCGTAACCGAAGCCAAAACCAAACGATTAACTACACCTTAGGCCGAAACGGAAACCCCCCCCCCCCCCCCCCCCCCACTAAATTGCCAAACAAAAGAATATAAAAAAAACTACATTTTTGTGTAATATTAACTAGTTTATAAGTACTCTATTTATGTAAACCATAGAAAATGTAATATACAGTTGAATATACATGTATTATATATCTCTTGATTCAGAATTGAATACTCTTTAAGATTTAATAAAAAAAAAGCCAATACAAACTTTATATAAGATTTTAGGGTCTAAATATTAGACTATAACACTTATTTTTTTTATAAATAAGGCAGAAATACAAAAAATGACAAAGGCTAGATATTCGACTGATGATCGAAAATGAATTTCAGTTTCGGCCGAACCTGAAACTGAAAGAAAACCGAAAAGAAACTTTTTAGCTTTGGCCGAAACAGAAACTACACCGAAAGAGGCCATTTGTCTACTTTCGGCGCCAAAACCGAAACTGAATTTCGGTCGGCCTCTAATGTATCTGTTTTTTGTTTATATATTTATAAATTCTCTTATATATGATTTTTTACCACCTACCTACCTACCTACCTACCAACCTACTCACACAATATTTCTATCAATCTACCTTGAGTCTATGTATGTAAGAGCGCTCTGTATACCTGTATATCTTCTACTAGGACCACGGGACTGATCATGCATTGTGCATAATCTTTGAAGCCACAGGTAAAGATCATGCCCAAACATTCGTCTGCCGAGTGAAAGACGAAGGCCAAGTCACTTTTTCAAACCTTCTGATGATCTTTGTAACCTGTAGGTAGCTAGCTAGGTGTGTGGTGTGTTTGTGTGTGTGTGTATCTACATATCTTCTATTTATGTATCTTTCTACCCCCATATACCTGGACGTCTGATTATTTATCTATCAATCAATCTACCCACCTACCTAACCTACCTACCTTTCTATCTATCTATCTATCTATCTATATATCTATCTATCTATCTAGCTATCTATCTATCAAACCGTTTACCTATCTATCGTATCTTTCTATCTATGTATCTATGTGTCCATATATTATCTATTGATCTAATTATCTATTAATCCATCCATTTAACGATCCTACTATCTAACTATCTATTTAACTCTCTCTCTCTCTCTCCCTAAATATGGGCTATATAGGTGCCCAATCACATAGCTTAAATTATCGTAGAAGAAGCGGCCTTTTATGTATGTTGTTCGTCCCTTATTTCTGAGGATGACCATGTCTACCAGTCGCTTTGTGGCCTCTTTGGTGGCCTATCAGTCCTATGCGGGTCCTGAAGGATCTGTTGCAGGTACTGCAGACAAATGATACGGTCGTGGGGTCTGGCAGCGCCTTGCAGGTCTGCTTAGCTTTTCTTTCTGCTCGTTTTTGTTCGGCCCTGGATATTCTGTTATATTCTGCCAACTGTGCCCCGGACGACACGACATTGCGAAACCTGCTTCTATCGTTCTCCAGTTCCTCCCATCTATATGGGTCTACGTCAAGTGCCTTCAAGGTTGCTTTCAAAACTGTCTTTGAATCTCCTTTTTTGGCCGCCGGTTCTTCTTTTCCCGTGTGCTAGCTCGCCATATAGAAGCTTTTTTGGCAGTCTGTGGTCCGGCATTCTAACTAGATGGCCAGCCCATCGCGCTTGGGAATTCATAAGCTGAGTCTGGATGCTGGACGTGCCTACTCTAATGAACACTTCTGTGTCAGAGACCCCATCTTGCCAACATATTTTTAGTAATATGCAGAGGCAACCGACATGGAAGTTATTTAGTTGCTTTGCATGCCTGCTATACACTGTGCATGCTCCGATCGCATACAGCAATGTTAGCAGTATTGTGGCGTTGTATACTTTTAGCTTGGTGTCTACGTTGTTGATTAAATAGGCCCCTGTCTGTCCTATAGCGTATATGTATGCCCTCAGTGCAATCATGGAAGGCATCGGTTAGCATTGCTGAAAATACCATTCTAAAGAGGGTAGGTGCAAGAACACATGCTTGTTTTACCCCATTTGTTACAGGAAAAGCTCTTGACTCTTCACCATTTGCCATTACTTTGGCCATCATGCCATCGATGTTAATAAATTTTGGTGGGCAGCCGAACTTTCCCATTATTTGCCATAGGCATCTCTGCTGACCGTATCGAATGCCTTAGTCAGATCGACAAAAGTTATGTATTGGCTGCTGAATTTTTCTTGGCATTTCTCCTGGACATGACGGGCGGCAAATATCATATCTGCGGTACCTCGTTCAGAGCGAAATCCACATTGGCTTTCTGGCAAGACGCTCTGTTGTAGGTGAAGGGTTAGGCGAATTAGTAAGATGCAGGCAAGGATTTTTCCGGCAATGCAGAGCAGTGATATGCCCCTATAATTGTCGCACGGGTGACTGCTGCCTTTTCTTTTGTAGATGTTTATTATATTTGCATCTTTCAATTGCTGAGGGACAGCCTCTGAGCTCCAGATCACCTCCCAGAGTTCCATCACCCAATGGACTATGGCTGCGCCTCCGGACCTGTATATTTCAGCTGGTATAGCATCACCCCCTGGTGCTTTGCCACAGGACATCTGATTGATCGCTTTTGATACTTCTGCCTCTGAGGGTGATGCATCTAGGTTATGGTTTAGCTCGACTTGGGCCTTGGGGCAGGCGTTTTCGTTGTTAAATTTTTTGTTGAAAATAAAATCGGGGCTGATGTGGAGGTAGATGAGCATGGATTATTGAAAGACGCGATAATCCTAACTCAATTTTTTTTATTATTTCGTTTACATGCGTAATTATAAAAATGCACTATTATTATTAGTGAAAATATATTTAAAATGCACGTGGTCATTATACAAAAAAGCATCGCTTGCGTACTATACGCCGCCTACCGGCGAGACTTCACCCCCCCCATACGCACACAAAACAGCCACATTTGCTTGAGCTTATTAACTTGCTCCAAATTAGATTATACATCAAGGTATTTCCTTTCTTCTCTAGTTGCCTCGAACCCGCCGGTGCTGGAAGGGCCTTCCGTGATTCTTCCTGGGCAGGAAGTGACGTGGACCTGCGTTTCAGAAGGCAGCAGCTTCTATGTTCCGAAGGTATCCTTCTTGTAAGTTGCTACTTGATTCCCCAACTCATGCGCTGTAGCATAGTTCGGCAGAGTTCTGTACTGTTTTTTTTTTTTTTTGTTGCTTTCTTGAAGTTATAATTTTTCACTTGGGTCTCTTTTAATTTATTTGTAGGCCGTTTACTTATAAATTAAAATATATAGAACAAGGTGCGTGAAAATAGTTTTCTATTTCTACCAAGGGACGCGTACGTCGGAAATGAGCTTTCGTCTGACTCGTTCGGGGTGACGATCTCGGAGCAGGGTCGAAACACCACTGGGGAGTACAACATCGTCTTCTTCGCCAAGAAGAAATCCATCACGATGAGCCGCACGAAGCTGCCTTTCACCTTAATCTGCGAGGTGACGCACCCGGCGAATTTCCGCGAAGACCAAAAGAGTGTCGCCCTGACCGTTAAGACTGCAAGTAAGTATGCCCATCTTTATCTTAATCGCCCTGACCGTCAAGACTGCAAGTAAGTATGCCCATCTTCATCTTAATCGCCCTGACCGTCAAGACTGCAAGTAAGTATGCCCATCTTCATCTTAGTCGCCCTGACCGTCAAGACTGCAAGTAAGTATGCCCACCTTTACCTTAATCGCCCTGACCGTCAAGACTGCAAGTAAGTATGCCCACCTTTACCTTAATCGCCCTGACCGTCAAGACTGCAAGTAAGTATGCCCATCTTCATCTTAGTCGCCCTGACCGTCAAGACTGCAAGTAAGTATGCCCACCTTTACCTTAATCGCCCTGACCGTCAAGACTGCAAGTAAGTATGCCCATCTTCATCTTAGTCGCCCTGACCGTCAAGATTGCAAGTAAGTATGCCCACCTTTACCTTAATCGCCCTGACCGTCAAGACTGCAAGTAAGTATGCCCACCTTTACCTTAATCGCCCTGACCGTCAAGACTGCAAGTAAGTATGCCCATCTTCATCTTAGTCGCCCTGACCGTCAAGACTGCAAGTAAGTATGCCCACCTTTACCTTAATCGCCCTGACCGTCAAGACTGCAAGTAAGTATGCCCACCTTTACCTTAATCGCCCTGACCGTCAAGACTGCAAGTAAGTATGCCCATCTTCATCTTAGTCGCCCTGACCGTCAAGACTGCAAGTAAGTATGCCCACCTTTACCTTAATCGCCCTGACCGTCAAGACTGCAAGTAAGTATGCCCACCTTTACCTTAATCGCCCTGACCGTCAAGACTGCAAGTAAGTATGCCCATCTTCATCTTAGTCGCCCTGACCGTCAAGACTGCAAGTAAGTATGCACATCTTCATCTTAGTCGCCCTGACCGTCAAGACTGCAAGTAAGTATGCCCACCTTTACCTTAATCGCCCTGACCGTCAAGACTGCAAGTAAGTATGCCCACCTTTACCTTAATCGCCCTGACCGTCAAGACTGCAAGTAAGTATGCCCACCTTTACCTTAATCGCCCTGACCGTCAAGACTGCAAGTAAGTATGCCCATCTTCATCTTAGTCGCCCTGACCGTCAAGACTGCAAGTAAGTATGCCCATCTTCATCTTAGTCGCCCTGACCGTCAAGACTGCAAGTAAGTATGCCCACCTTTACCTTAATTGCCCTGACCGTCAAGACTGCAAGTAAGTATGCCCATCTTCATCTTAGTCGCCCTGACCGTCAAGACTGCAAGTAAGTATGCCCACCTTTACCTTAATCGCCCTGACCGTCAAGACTGCAAGTAAGTATGCCCACCTTTACCTTAATCGCCCTGACCGTCAAGACTGCAAGTAAGTATGCCCATCTTCATCTTAGTCGCCCTGACCGTCAAGACTGCAAGTAAGTATGCCCACCTTTACCTAAATCGCCCTGACCGTCAAGACTGCAAGTAAGTATGCCCACCTTTACCTTAATCGCCCTGACCGTCAAGACTGCAAGTAAGTATGCCCATCTTCATCTTAGTCGCCCTGACCGTCAAGACTGCAAGTAAGTATGCACATCTTCATCTTAGTCGCCCTGACCGTCAAGACTGCAAGTAAGTATGCCCACCTTTACCTTAATCGCCCTGACCGTCAAGACTGCAAGTAAGTATGCCCACCTTTACCTTAATCGCCCTGACCGTCAAGACTGCAAGTAAGTATGCCCATCTTCATCTTAGTCGCCCTGACCGTCAAGACTGCAAGTAAGTATGCCCACCTTTACCTTAATCGCCCTGACCGTCAAGACTGCAAGTAAGTATGCCCACCTTTACCTTAATCGCCCTGACCGTCAAGACCGCAAGTAAGTATGCCCACCTTTACCTTAATCGCCCTGACCGTCAAGACTGCAAGTAAGTATGCCCATCTTCATCTTAGTCGCCCTGACCGTCAAGACTTCAAGTAAGTATGCCCACCTTTACCTTAATCGCCCTGACCGTCAAGACTGCAAGTAAGTATGCCCACCTTTACCTTAATCGCCCTGACCGTCAAGACTGCAAGTAAGTATGCCCATCTTCACCTTAATCGCCCTGACCGTCAAGACTGCAAGTAAGTATGCCCATCTTCACATTAATCGTCCTGACCGTCAAGACTGCAAGTAAGTATGCCCATCTTCATCTTAGTCGCCCTGACCGTCAAGACTGCAAGTAAGTATGCCCATCTTCACCTTAATCGCTCTGACCGTAAAGACTGCAAGTAAGTATGCCCATCTTCACCTTAGTCGCCCTGACCGTCAAGACTGCAAGTAAGTATGCCCACCTTTACCTTAATCGCCCTGACCGTCAAGACTGCAAGTAAGTATGCCCATCTTCATCTTAGTCGCCCTGACCGTCAAGACTGCAAGTAAGTATGCCCACCTTTACCTAAATCGCCCTGACCGTCAAGACTGCAAGTAAGTATGCCCACCTTTACCTTAATCGCCCTGACCGTCAAGACTGCAAGTAAGTATGCCCATCTTCATCTTAGTCGCCCTGACCGTCAAGACTGCAAGTAAGTATGCACATCTTCATCTTAGTCGCCCTGACCGTCAAGACTGCAAGTAAGTATGCCCACCTTTACCTTAATCGCCCTGACCGTCAAGACTGCAAGTAAGTATGCCCACCTTTACCTTAATCGCCCTGACCGTCAAGACTGCAAGTAAGTATGCCCATCTTCATCTTAGTCGCCCTGACCGTCAAGACTGCAAGTAAGTATGCACATCTTCATCTTAGTCGCCCTGACCGTCAAGACTGCAAGTAAGTATGCCCACCTTTACCTTAATCGCCCTGACCGTCAAGACTGCAAGTAAGTATGCCCACCTTTACCTTAATCGCCCTGACCGTCAAGACTGCAAGTAAGTATGCCCATCTTCATCTTAGTCGCCCTGACCGTCAAGACTGCAAGTAAGTATGCCCACCTTTACCTTAATCGCCCTGACCGTCAAGACTGCAAGTAAGTATGCCCACCTTTACCTTAATCGCCCTGACCGTCAAGACCGCAAGTAAGTATGCCCACCTTTACCTTAATCGCCCTGACCGTCAAGACTGCAAGTAAGTATGCCCATCTTCATCTTAGTCGCCCTGACCGTCAAGACTTCAAGTAAGTATGCCCACCTTTACCTTAATCGCCCTGACCGTCAAGACTGCAAGTAAGTATGCCCACCTTTACCTTAATCGCCCTGACCGTCAAGACTGCAAGTAAGTATGCCCATCTTCACCTTAATCGCCCTGACCGTCAAGACTGCAAGTAAGTATGCCCATCTTCACATTAATCGTCCTGACCGTCAAGACTGCAAGTAAGTATGCCCATCTTCATCTTAGTCGCCCTGACCGTCAAGACTGCAAGTAAGTATGCCCATCTTCACCTTAATCGCTCTGACCGTAAAGACTGCAAGTAAGTATGCCCATCTTCACCTTAGTCGCCCTGACCGTCAAGACTGCAAGTAAGTATGCCCACCTTTACCTTAATCGCCCTGACCGTCAAGACTGCAAGTAAGTATGCCCACCTTTACCTTAATCGCCCTGACCGTCAAGACTGCAAGTAAGTATGCCCATCTTCATCTTAGTCGCCCTGACCGTCAAGACTGCAAGTAAGTATGCCCACCTTTACCTAAATCGCCCTGACCGTCAAGACTGCAAGTAAGTATGCCCACCTTTACCTTAATCGCCCTGACCGTCAAGACTGCAAGTAAGTATGCCCATCTTCATCTTAGTCGCCCTGACCGTCAAGACTGCAAGTAAGTATGCACATCTTTATCTTAGTCGCCCTGACCGTCAAGACTGCAAGTAAGTATGCCCACCTTTACCTTAATCGCCCTGACCGTCAAGACTGCAAGTAAGTATGCCCACCTTTACCTTAATCGCCCTGACCGTCAAGACTGCAAGTAAGTATGCCCATCTTCATCTTAGTCGCCCTGACCGTCAAGACTGCAAGTAAGTATGCCCACCTTTACCTTAATCGCCCTGACCGTCAAGACTGCAAGTAAGTATGCCCACCTTTACCTTAATCGCCCTGACCGTCAAGACCGCAAGTAAGTATGCCCACCTTTACCTTAATCGCCCTGACCGTCAAGACTGCAAGTAAGTATGCCCATCTTCATCTTAGTCGCCCTGACCGTCAAGACTGCAAGTAAGTATGCCCACCTTTACCTTAATCGCCCTGACCGTCAAGACTGCAAGTAAGTATGCCCACCTTTACCTTAATCGCCCTGACCGTCAAGACTGCAAGTAAGTATGCCCATCTTCACCTTAATCGCCCTGACCGTCAAGACTGCAAGTAAGTATGCCCATCTTCACATTAATCGCCCTGACCGTCAAGACTGCAAGTAAGTATGCCCATCTTCATCTTAGTCGCCCTGACCGTCAAGACTGCAAGTAAGTATGCCCATCTTCACCTTAATCGCCCTGACCGTAAAGACTGCAAGTAAGTATGCCCATCTTCACCTTAGTCGCCCTGACCGTCAAGACTGCAAGTAAGTATGCCCACCTTTACCTTAATCGCCCTGACCGTCAAGACTGCAAGTAAGTATGCCCATTATCACCTTAATCGCCCTGACCGTCAAGACTGCAAGTAAGTATGCCCATCTTCACCTTAATCGCCCTGACCGTCAAGACTGCAAGTAAGTATGCCCATCTTCATCTTAGTCGCCCTGACCGTCAAGACTGCAAGTAAGTATGCCCATCTTCACCTTAATCGCCCTGACCGTCAAGACTGCAAGTAAGTATGCCCATCTTCACCTTAATCGCCCTGACCGTCAAGACTGCAAGTAAGTATGCCCATCTTCATCTTAGTCGCCCTGACCGTCAAGACTGCAAGTAAGTATGCCCACCTTTACCTTAATCGCCCTGACCGTCAAGACTGCAAGTAAGTATGCCCATCTTCACCTTAATCGCCCTGACCGTCAAGACTGCAAGTAAGTATGCCCATCTTCACCTTAATCGCCCTGACCGTCAAGACTGCAGGTAAGTATGCCCACCTTTACCTTAATCGCCCTGACCGTCAAGACTGCAAGTAAGTATGCCCACCTTTACCTTAATCGCCCTGACCGTCAAGACTGCAAGTAAGTATGCCCATCTTCACCTTAATAGAGACGTTTTGAGGTTTCTCTTCATTGTTTGTCCCTCACAATCTTTGTACAGTTTTATTTAGATAAGAACTTGAAGTAGATAGATTTAGTGGTGTTCCGTGTTACTATATTGAATACGTTCTCACGGGCTTTATATTTATGAGCCAAGTTACAGCTCAATAAGATAAGATAAGATTTCTTTATTGATACAAACAAATGGAAATGTGTCTTGATTACAGATGCTTTCTCCTTCAGCATATTTTAAACAAAATAAATTAATAAAACTTTTTTATTTCTTCAAAATATTTGCCAATCAGCCAGAAACACGCTTACATGCACAGATAGCTTTTCAAATAAGAATATCAATAATTTATCAAAAAGAGAAGCAATTAAGAGCTTGGTATTTTATTCACGTTATTACATTGGGTTGTTTCTAATCCTCATGCCGCGCGTCATGCGCTTTACATAGTACATACGTGTTTTCGCTTAGTAATATTTCAAACTTATGTGTTAACTTCCCGTAATCCATATATGAAAATAACTCAGTGAAGACAAACTTTACCCACA
Source organism: Anisus vortex (assembly GCA_949126835.1). NCBI lineage: Eukaryota > Metazoa > Mollusca > Gastropoda > Planorbidae > Anisus > Anisus vortex. The sequence goes on along the minus strand of OX421504.1, from coordinate 9,304,325 downwards.
GTATTCGGCTTTGTTATTTGTGGATTACTGCCCCCTTTCTCCCTTTATAATTGGACAGTTGACAATTCTACTGGCTATAGTGAGCTAGTCGAGATCTCTGAAGTACGCAGTCTGAGAATGTGGGCCACCGAAAGAAAATCCAACTGCACCGTGGGTCTGGTGTCCTACACCGACAGTGTGTTCATGGAGGCTGCTCTGAGAGTGGACGAGAATTCGACGTGGACGGAGTTTGGCCGTCTCGCGGGCGTCCAAGTGGAGATGAGCAACGGCTTTGTCGGAAACGTGAGATGAGTTTTTACTTATTCTTTTTTTTTTGTTGCACGTAGAAGGCACATACGGTTTAACCCAGCGGGCACAATAAGTCGTATCGACGTCCACCATAGAACTCCTTTCTCCGTCCACAAATGAACTCCTTTCTCCGTCCATCAAAGAACTCCTTTCTCCGAACACCCAAGAACTCCTTTCTCCGTCCATCAAAGAACTCCTGTCTCCGAACACCCAAGAACTCCTTTCTCCGACCACCAATGAACTCCTTTCTCCGTCCATCAAAGAACTCCTTTCTCCGTCAACTCAAGAACTCCTTTCTCCATCCACCAAGAACTCCTTTCTCCGTCAACTCAAGAACTCCTTTCTCCGTCCACCAAAGAACTCCTTTCTCCGACCACCCAAGAACTCCTTTCTCCGTCAACTCAAGAACTCCTTTCTCCGTCCACCCAAGAACTCCTTTCTCCGTCAACTCAAGAACTCCTTTCTCCGTCCACCCAAGAACTCCTTTCTCCGTCCACCAAAGAACTCCTTTCTCCGCCCACCCAAGAACTCCTTTCTCCGTCAACTCAAGAACTCCTTTCTCCGTCAACTCAAGAACTCCTTTCTCCGTCCACCAAAGAACTCCTTTCTCCGACCACCCAAGAACTCCTTTCTCCGTCAACTCAAGAACTCCTTTCTCCGTCCACCAAAGAACTCCTTTCTCCGTCCACCCAAGAACTCCTTTCTCCGTCAACTCAAGAACTCCTTTCTCCGTCCACCCAAGAACTCCTTTCTCCGTCAACTCAAGAACTCCTTTCTCCGTCCACCCAAGAACTCCTTTCTCCGTCCACCAAAGAACTCCTTTCTCCGCCCACCCAAGAACTCCTTTCTCCGTCAACTCAAGAACTCCTTTCTCCGTCAACTCAAGAACTCCTTTCTTCGTCCACCCAATAACTCCTTTCTCCGTCCACCGAGTTATATATATGGCATCCTTCCATCCTCAAGGGACGATGGCGCAGTCTCCTTTTTTTCTGCCTCTCGCCTTTTTCCTGGCTCGTTTCTCTTCACTTCTTTCTGTGAGGGTGGCTTCTGCTGCTTGAGTGCCCTCGCGCACCTTGGACCGCCGGGAGGTGCGTTCCTCAGCAAAGCTCTCCCACGTTTTGGGCTCAATGCGGGCAATAATTCTTTTTTGCAAACGTCTTTGAAACGCAGGCAAGGGCGACCTCTCTTTCTTGTTCCGGCTGCCAGCTCTCCATACAGCAGGGCTCTTGGGATGCGTTCCGCAACCATTCTGTGGACATAACCTATCCATCGCAGGCGCCTCTCCCTCAGGATTGAGTTTATACTCAGCATTTGGCTTCTCCTGAGCACCTCCACATTTGTGACTCTTTCCAGCCATTTGATGTGGAGTATCCTGCGCAGGCATCGCAGGTGAAAGCTATTGAGCTGCTTTATTTGCTTAGCGTATGTAGCCCAGGTCTCGCTTCCATAGAGGAGTGTGCTTAGCACACAGGCCTGGTAGACAGAGATTTGTGTCCTATTAGTGAGTTGGGCATTATCCCATACTCTTTGGTTGAGCCTTGCCATTAAAGATACTGCCTTTTGAGGCCCACCCTTTGTGAACGCCATCCTTCTGACCACCAATCCTCCCCTTTCCTTTAAGGATACGCTTGAATACATAATATGCGCTATGATCCCACTTTTTGTGTGTGTGTGTTTTGTTCCAGATATGCTTGATGAAGCTTGACGAGACGACCTGTTCTGAAAGCGCGGGCAACGGTTCCGGGCCTTGCTACTGCACACACCACAACGCCGACAGTAACAAGTTTACCCTTGTGGTACGATTCCTGGCCAGGATGGAATACCACTACGGTTTGATATCTTTCTGGTCGGGCCACCCGAATTTCGAGAGAAGTCAACCGATGGCCGTTCCAATAATCATCGGTAAGGAGTGGTGTTGACACGATGTAGTGGTAATTATGGAACCAGCAGGTGATTGCGAAGGTGGCGATGCTACCAACAGCCGCCGTGTAAATGAGATTCATGATGGTCTTGCTATATTAATTTGCTACAGTTTCCCGCTCACTGAAACTACGGTGACTTCCTGGCAAAAGTATGAAAAAAAGGCGCAATCTCAATTTACAAGAACTCAAGGAATTGCAAAAAAAAAATATTTATAATAATCCTGTAGGACGAGTGCCAGACTTGGCACGCAGAGCAATTTTCAGTGGCACGCGAAAAAAAAAAACACAAAGTCAATTCAAATATCTTCTGCAAGAATTTAATTGGCGGACTTTTATACTGTTGACGCGCTGGATGAATTATAAATCCTACTTTGGCACACTGTTATTAAAGAAAGGTTGCCTGGCCGCTGCTGTAGGGCACAGCACATGGAGCGGGAGACTATGAGAGGAGAACACAAAGGCAATCGACCGGAATGAGTCTAATGGTTGATACCATGAGAAAACAGAAGACTCGTGAGGATTGATGGAGGATAATTTGCATGCAACCTGTTGATCAAGAAACATATTTTTGAAAAATAGGTTACGCACTACACCAAGTGTCGGCAACCTAATGCACGCGTGCCAGACTTGGCACGCAGAACGATATTCAAATTTTCAATGGCACGCGGAAGCGTCCTAAGAATAACTATTCCAGTATCTCCTATTAGAAATTGAGTGCAAAAGCAGGGTGACTTTTAGGCTGTTGGCACGCTGAATGAATTATAAATCCCACTTTGTCACCTTATTATCAAAAGGTTGCCGACCCCTGCACTAAACCATGGGCGTACACTAGTTCTTTGAAAAAAGTGGGTAGGCTAAGGGGGCGAACATTTATTTTTTTAACAAAATGTCAACAAACGCATATTATTATAACCACAATGATGTTGTTTATTTCTTCAATTTGTCTTTATGTTTATATTTTGCTTGTTTTTTTCTTGCAGTGTTTCACAAAAAAAGCAGCAAAACATTGTTTATTTTCTCTTCTGTTTGATTTGTGCTCAAAGCCGCCTTGGGCGCATAATTGAGGATTTTTTTTTAATTTGGGGATTAAAAAATATGAACTAAATTAAAGTTTAGTACTTCTTCGCTACTAGCATAGGCAGACGAACTACTAGGTAATGAAAGGCGAAGGGTATTTTATTTAAGTTGTCTTAGAAAATAGGAAAACTATGCCCTAACATTACTCAGTTTCATCCCCGCCTAAGGCACTTTAATGAGGGCGCAGAATTTGTTTTCGCCTAGGGTGTCAAAAACCCTTGAGCCGGCCCTGTTTGGCCGTGTCTCAAGTGAGCGTCTAGAGCTAGATCTATAATTTTCTTTTTCTTTTCCGTTTCTTTGTTTTTAGATTCCTCTGAATATTCATGTGACGGAGACCGGTTGATTCTAAAAAACACAACTGATAATAATCGTAAGTGTTGTTGTTGTGTTGTTGTTGTGTTGTTGTTGTGTTTTAGTTTTTTTGAAGACTTTGTGGCTAAGCTTTGTCCGTTTCTACCCATTGATTTCATTATCAATTTCATCTTAGTCACAAAAGATGGCGGAGGGGTGAGAAGTCGAATTTGTTTAAAACTTGAAAAAAAAATATGTATGACTTTTAAAAACTGGGTTGTCACCCCTTTTAACAAAATGTTATTTTGCATAAGAGTCGAATGCCAGCCAAGCCTCTCTCTCCTAGTAATGATGTTCTTTATGGTCGTATAGGGGGGATAATTAAGTTTTGTTTTCTTTTAATTAATGATGTCCAGAATACATACCCCTGCATTATGTTCCAGAATACAAGCCCCTGCATTATGTTCTTCCCAAGTTCAAAGGTCATGAATGACATAAAGAATATCCATTTTCTTACATTTTCCCTACACACTTCGGCAAAATGCACACTTCGGCAAAATGCAACACATCCTTATCTTTCTTAAACTGGGCAATGCTGTATTAGACTAGGATAGGCTTAAAGTCTTTGTCAATCAAACTGGGCAATGCTTATCTGACTTTGATAGACCCTGGGACTTCCTTCTCAATTAAACTGGGCAATGCTTATCAGACTTTGATAGACCCTGGGACTTCCTTCTCAATTAAACTGGGCAATGCTTATCAGACTAGGAAATTATCAAGTTCTTAAGTTCTCAGCCGATGAAAAAATTGAGTTCATTGCACTTTTGTTTTTTGGATTGCCAACTTGAGACCCTTCTGCTTGTCAGAATCTTTGCCTCCAAATCACCCGTCGCCGTCTCAATTAAACCAACTGGAACTTCACATCTTTTCTTCACAAATATCTGTTTTGAATATCAGCAGCACTTTTGGTTCTTATTTCGGTCCTTTTTTTTCCCTTATAATTTCCCTTTAGCGACATGAGTACATTGCAGATTTTTCGCCTGCTTTCCCGACTTTCCTGGTGATTACTTTGACCGCCAGTGGAGTAAATTATCCCCTTCAATTTGATCTATAGAACCTGGTAAGCACACTAGAGGATTGTGTGGTCAGGTACTCATTAGAGCTAAGTTAATATCAGGGACCTCCCCCAGACCCAGCAACAAATCATAGCCTTCACCGGGATTTGAACCTGGGAGCCTCAGTACACTAGCCGAACGCACTGCCGCTGAGGCACAATTTCTCCTATTAGACAGCCAGTCCAGTTCTGATAAACGTGCCAGTTTTAGGAGCATGGACCTAGGGAGTCGAGGGGCTTTTTATTTTTAATAATTGCACCTTCAGGCCAGGTCTGGTTTCAGAAGAGTGGACAGTTCAGCGGGGTTTAAAAATACAGACACACGGAGCCTTTTGGTGAACTGTATTAATTACTCTAATAACTCAACATTTCTTTATCGCCCCTCTATCCAAAAAAAAAAAAAAGTTAAAGATGAATACAATACAGCTGTATCGTTGGGAAACACTGTAAATATATCGAGTCTTGGTGAGTACAAATTTGTTGTTCCGTTTAAATTCTGCTAATTATATCGCAGTTCTCCAAGCTTTTCCAACTAAATATTGCTAATTATATTATAGTTTTAATAGTTACTTGCGCTGTTCCATCGCAATTTTGCTAATTATGTTATAGTTTACCGCGCTTTTCCATCTAAATACTGCTAATTATATTACAGTTTTCATAGGTTTTCGCGCTTTTCCATCGACATACTGCTAATTTTATTATAGTTTTCATAGTTTTTCGCGCTTTTCATCTTAATACTGCTAATTATATTATACTTTTAATAGTTTTCTGCTCCGTTCCATCTTAATACTGCTAATTATATAATACTTTTTATAGTTTTCCGCGCTGTTCCATCTTAATACTGCTATTATATTATAGTTTTAATAGTTTTCTGCTCTGTTCCATCTTAATACTGCTATTTATCTCACGGTTTTCACAGTTTACTCTAAACTTATACACTTTTAGGTATTTACAATTATTCTTTTCTTTCTCAAGCGGTATACGATCACCTGTTTCCTGTTTCACATTTTTTCTTAATGGTCCTTTTCTTTTTCCTTTTTCGAATTCTAGAAACTTCCGCTGTAATCATTATCGTATTGGTAGTCCACATAGTTACCTGCTGCTATCACAACGTTTCAAACTAGAACCACCGCCCCCACAGGGGGACACACAACAAAATACAGCACGCCCACTAAAACAAGAGACAGGCACAAACGATGGTGTGCAAATGTCTATTTCCGGATATGTTTAGAAGAACGAGAAGTGAATCAAACTAAAATTGGAACCCGTGACGTAATCTTCAGTCAATGTTAAAGCATGACTCAACGGACTAAATTTTATTTAAATAAATGTGTGTGTATTTGTTTGGGAGTATTTACGCGCGCAAAAGCTGGATATATACACAAATTTATTGATTGGATGCATTAAAAAAATTAATTATTATTATGTAATAAAAACTATGTCTTTTAATAAAACTAATTTTTTTTTTGTTTCATTTTTTTCAAAAGTAAGCACGAAAAATGTTAGTCTCATTTCTAAATCATTCTCAGTTTCGTTATTTTGTATAGTGCGAGATAAATACTAAATTATCAAAGAGATATATCCCATGTGTTCTGAAATCCCATGTGTAGAAATTTCCACATTGAACAGAAAAAAAAAATTCTTGTATGTTCTTATGAAAAATCTATAAATATGTGAAATAAGCTTAAGAAATTAGTATTAGCATTGCTGTTGTCATTTTTAAAGATTTCTTACTATCAGTGCCCATTATCAACTTGAAAACATTTTGAACCACCCATTTGCACCATGGACGCCGTAACTCTATGACTATATTTATGGTGATATGTTTTAGTTTAAGTGCCCCCTTTAGAGATATAATATTATCACGATAAATTACCAACGTATTAGCCATCTGAACACACACGCATACATCCAAACGAACATACAAGCCCTTAAACATACACGCACATACATAAAAGTTGGAGGTCATAGTGACTGTTGGAACACTATCATACTTTGGACCTAAACAATTTTTAGTACTTAACCGATAACTTTTTGCGGTTTTGCTTGTTTAGCAAGTGTATGCATGTTTCTATGTATGCAAGGGCGTCCCCAAAAAGGTTTTGTGGGTGGGGGCGCAACGTTTTCTTTTTATATTGAAGTGCTAGGACTTAGCAAGATGACTATCCAAGGCTTAAGGCGCTTGTTTTCGCAATCAATTAGTTTATAAGGAATATGGATAAGCATTTTTCCCGATTAAAACATAATTAAATTACAAAGTTTCTACAAGATTCAGCGTTTACGTTCTGCGTAGAATATGGGTGGAAAAGTTATCAATATGTTCAACAAACTCTCACAAATCGAATGAGAATAGCATTTTGTGGCGTTTCTACAACGATTCCATTAAGAGAAACACGCATTTGCCGAGATTATACCGAAAGGTGGCGGAAAATAAGTCGGGATAACGGAAAGACACGATCTGCAAAAGGAGATTTACCGAGTTTTTGGAGTCGCTAGGCAATAACCTATATAATATAGTGATATAGTATATCTCGAACTTTAAAAATATTTTTTTTTTTACAACAAACCCTTAAGTGACCTAAACAAACACATTTTTTTGCATAACATAAATAGGTATCCACGAACACAAATAATGAAATTAATGAATTATGTCAAGCTATAGTAGGCTACTTGGGGCAAAGTAAAGGCGGCTGTGCATAGTGCTGGCCACACAATCACCTAGTGTGCCGTGGCCACAGAAACTGGTGAACGCTGATTCACCGGCCCCATGGAAATTTGATCTGACGGGATACTTTACTTTTACTTTATAGTAGTGAGAAGGTAATCAAGGTCAGTACATTTTAGAATATTGAAAATATTTGTTATAGTACAGGGGTCGGCAACCTTTTGATAATAGTGTGTGCCAATGTAGGATTTCTTATTCATTCAGCGTGCCAACAGACGAAAATTTACCCTGCTCTAGCCCTCAATATCTTGTAGTAAAGAATTGAAAAGCTTATTTTCGGGGTCCTCCGCGTGCCATTGAAAAAAAAGTTTTGCGTGCCAAGTCTGGCAAGCGTTTCGTAGGTTGCCGATACCCTGTTTTAGGATTTTTTTTTACAAAATGTTAACTTTTGGATACAATTTAGCAAAGCCCAGATGGAAACATTTGTTCCCCTAAGCCCCATTCCATTACGCACGCCCATGTAAATAAATATAGTGCGTATGTGTGCGTATGTGTGCGTGTTGGCCCATGAGTCTGTCCACCTAGTTAAAGCAATGGGAATTGAACAGTTGAAGATGATTACGAAGCTAGCTGCATGGTTTCACCTTCTATCTCTGGTGGTAGTGGTTGTTGACTCCAAAGGCGTTCTTCTCATTATAGGTACGGTAAGTTACTCGCCAACGCCCTATCGGGGGCGGCGGTTTACCGCCAGGACCAGGTAGTGTCATTCCGAAGCGATAGGGTTCGGAGCCCTGGTGACAGCCAGGACTTGTTTTTCAATTCTTAAATGTGTTTCATTGTCTGCTCGGCTCTTAATGATTGTACTTGATCCATCCATCCATCCATCCCTGTGGCACTACAGCCCATGTAGGGCTTTGGCCTGCTTCACCACCTCCTTCCATTCGGGCCTATCCCTGGCTTTCCTTCGCCAAGCCCGCACACCAAGCTTTTGCAAATCTGGATTGTACTTGATACTATTCTTGTATAAGGATGTATGTTATTGCAAAAAGGTGTATTATTGTATAAAGATGTATGATTGTATAAACAATTATATTATTGCAAAAAGGTGTAGGCCTATTATAGTATGAAGATGTATATCATTGCATAATAGTGTGTTATTATATGAAGGTGCCTATACCTATTTGTTATTGTATACAACTGTGTTACTGTATAAAGTTGTATCATTCATTACATAAAAGTGTATCATTGTAGAAAGATGTTAATTATTGCATAGGTGTGTATTTTTATTGTAAAAGATATTTACCATATAAAGTTGTATTATTCTGTAAGGTTTCAAGTTGAATCGTTGCATAAAGATTACATTTTTGTATAAAGATGTACTATTGTATAAAGAATTAAATTAATGTTTAAAGATGTTTACTATATAAAGTTGTATCATTGTATAAGGGGTATTATTGTATGAATAAGTGTATTTTTATTTAATGAGATACATTGCTGTATCCTTCTTCGTTTTATAAATGTATTTTACTGTATCCGACTGGAATACTGCAACCATGTATAATTGTAAACTTTTGTTTAAACTAAATCACCGTATAGGCCTAACGATAAAGTACTGAACCACTTGATGTCTTGTGGTAAATACATTACCTTGATCTAGTTTTTAATGCCTTGTTGTAAATGCAATACCATGACCTAGTTTTTATTGTATTGTTGTAAATACAATACTTTGCCCTAATTTTAATGTCTTGTTATAAATACAATATTTTGCCCTAGTTTTAAATACCTCTTTGTAAATATAATACATTGCCCTAGTTTTTAATGCTATAGTTTTTAAATGCCTTGCTCTGCTTATCGAAGGCGGAGACACTGGCCTAGAGCTGGGAGTTTACAACAACAGTGACGTCCGCACGCCCAACCTTGAACAGCTGGCCTCCAATGGCGTCTTGTTTAAGAACGCCTTCTCCAGTTGCCTTAGCGGAGGATCCTCCAGCAGGTAATGCGAACAGTACAGAGTAGGGGTCGGGTCAACAACCTTTAGATAACAGTGTGGCGAAGTAAAAAAATTAAATTCGTTCAGAGTGCCAACAGCTAAAATGTAATCCTGCTCTAGCAGTCAATTTATTTGTCGAAGATACTTGACTTTCGTTTTTGGGGGGATTCTTTTGGGTGCCATGGAACAGGTTTCGGCAACCTAAGGCACGCGTGCCAAACTTGGCACGCAGAGCGATTTTCAATGGCACGCGAGAGACCTCCATGATTTATTTATTTTTGGTTCTGAATGAGGAAAACTGACTGGTGAAGCCGATGTTGCTGAATGACAGAGCCACACATTTCAGTGTGTTGAACGCATTTACAAGGACGGGATCAAACAGCACTTGAACTTTCAGACCACTGGAATTGATTTGCATATATCTTGAGTGAAATAAATATCAAAACATTTAACTCTATGAATTTTCCTTTATAAAGGCATATATTAAGATATATAGTTGGGCTTTTTCAGAAGTACATAAGAATCATTCAAAGTGGTGTTTTCTAAACAAAGCTAAGTTTTTCAAATTCATGGACTCATTTTTTCATACCTAATCAAGTCTACCTGGCTTGAGCTTACTACAACCATCTTAGATGTAGATGTTTATTTTAAAGTAGTTAATTGGCAAATTTTAAAACACAGCCAGCTGAATTTTTTAAATGAAAAAAAATGGGCATCGAAATGTGCCAATTTGCGGGAAAGTATGGATTCCTCGGCTATTCTCAACTGCCAGGCATTCATTCTACATTCAGCATTCGGTTCAACTCACAGGTGTGAACTGTATTTATTGCACATGAAAACTGTGTTAAGCATTCAAAGAAGTCACTTACACTTCACTACTCAGAAATGACTAAATATATATATATGTCATTATAATTTAGTGACGAGCATTCAAGGCAAGACGCTCATTAATAGATACAGACTAATTACATTTAAAAGAGTTTTTTTGCTCATCTTCTTTAATTAAACATAAATATAAGTAGATCTAATTCTAAAACAAATTTTGCTTTTATTAATTTAATATTACATAATGCAATTTTTTTGTAATAATTAATGTTTAAAAGATAAACTCCTTAAGATTAAATGAACAAACAAATTAATGCAGGAAATGTTTATTTACAACTGTTAAACGTAGATTAATTACATAGCCTACATCTAATAACTAAATCTTATAATGAATACCATAATGATGGATTTATATAAAGAAATAAGAGTTAGTCATTAATATTTGTTATATTACAAAACATAACTTGTATTGCATCACTATTGAATCAAATTTATCAACTTATTTTTTCATTAAAGGGAGATAATTAGTCCGTATACCCATATTTTTAATATTATGTTGTTGTTTTTTTCTTGTATAAAAATAAATAAATGGCTTACAACTTTTAACTTTATAATGACCAACCTGAAAAAAATAGTTGAAAATGACCAATCTGTAACAAGAAGCTGAAAATATATAAATTTTAGACTCTATATGACAAATAAATTATATAGTCTACACATTTTTTAAAACTTACATTAACTACCCAGTTTGTATAATGACTTCGTGTCAATTCCGCTTAATGATATTACAAATCTCATACCTAGTTAACAAAAAGTCAAGAAAATCTTAATTAAACTGAGAACAAAAATATAATAAATTATTATCAGTTGCTAGTTCATTACCTTGATAATGTTTACAAAATAGTTACCATAAATGTGGAAGTTTAGTAATAAAATTTTGTATTTGGTATACTTGCAAATAAAAAGGATGAAAATCATGAACACGTTATTTTTTTAAATTAAAAATTTTAATCGCTTTAAAGATTTTCTCTATAAATGTCCTTTGCTTTTGGCCTTGGTCTTGCTACGGAGTTAAATTGATTTTCTTATAAAAAAAAATAAAAAAAAGTATAATACAGCAGGTTGACTTTTAGGATTTTGGCACGCTGAATGATTTAGAAATCCTAGTTTGCCACACCATTAGCAAAAGGTTGCCGATTCCTGCCATAAAAAATCGCTCTGAGTGTCACGCGTACCGTAGGTTGCCGAACCTCTAGTAACGTGAATGTACACAACGCGTAATCTCGTTTGAAATACCGGCAGTATCAATGCTTACATATAAAACAAAATGCCCGCTTCGGTTTTAAGAACCGTTTTTAGGATTTGTATAATACAGTATTTAGAATAACTTTCGCGTGACAAAATCTAAAACTAACTAATTAAAAACCCAGCTTTTTAAACGACCTCATTAAAAAATATAGAGGGCTATGAACATAAGCCTATAAACATACTAAGCTATACATTCTTTTTAAGGATAGGAATAGAATAACTATTATTGTCGATGTCCGGATCCATATATTAGGGAAAAATGTAACAACTAATATACGAAAAATTTTTCAAATTGTGCGATAAGAGCAAGAATTTAAGTCCTGTCCGCCAATCAAAGCAATGTTCAAATTGACTAGACCATGGGTTGGCAACCTTTTGATAATAGTGTGTCATGGAAACATTTCTTATTCATTTAGCATGCCAACAGCCCAGGGCCGGCTCTAGGGTTTTTTGCGCCCTAGTCGAAAACAAATTCTGCGCCCTCATTAAAGGGCATTTGGTGTGGTCTGTCGGATATGGAACTTCGAAAATGTGTTTATGTTAATAATTGTTATAGCCCAACAAAGAATTTTATTTTATAAACTTTGATTGATGAATGTGAAATGTAAATAAAACAGTTGAATGAAAAGTAACAATAGCTTTACACTATAGATTAATAATTAGCAATCTAAATTATTAATAGAAAAGTTACATAACACACAGTTTTACATTAGATATATGGGTTTATAGGTTTTATACCTGCATTATGTACAGTTCTCTTAATAACAAACAGAAACTCACAGTTAGATTATATTTATAGATATTTTTTTCTGTTTTTATAACACTTCAAAAAATACACACAAAGACTAGGCCTACTTGACATTATTTGATATTGGATTATTGTTTTCTTAGCTAAGATCCAAAGGTCACTTTTAAATACCGATTAACAGTATTTATACTAATATAGACTAAAACCCTAATGGTACTTTCCTTACTTTCTGCTTAGCAAATTCTTGTATGAGGGCTTTTGAATCTGTCTTGCTATCTCATTTTCAATAGAAATTGTTGCCAGACCCGCAAGTCTCTCCTCACACTTTGTAACTACGCAGATAGGTTTTTAATTTTTGAAAAACGTCGTTCAGCACTAGCTACGGAAAGTGGCAACGTAAGCAAAATACGAAGGGCTACACAAATTTTAAGAAATCCATTTTCAAGATTCTGTTGGTAAATGTAGTTTAGGAATTCTTCAGAGTTTGATATTGAGGCATAGAGATGATGAGAAATTGCTCTTTTCCAACTGTTAATGCTTTTTCCAAGTTTTTGCACATCGACTTAACCTCTGATGTAGGCTAGTCTTGCTTTTAAGGTCAGGAATGTTGTACAAAAATCGAAAGACACCAGATATTTTATTTAACTGGAAAATATGTTTTAAAGCATAAGCAGCTGTGTCTAAAGCAGCAACATACAAGTGGATCTTGAAAAACTTTCTGAGGGGTCACCTGCAATATTTACATATTCATCTGTTGATTCGTAATCAACCATGTTATCTTTTTTAATTTGGACCTTCTCTTTCTCAAATACTGGTTCTATTCCATGCAACTTCCTATGCTACTCCATTAACATCCACCAGAACTCTATTGAACTCTAAATCACTTCTAGCTGTAACCAAAAACTCTTCTTTTTTTCAGGTGACTAACTGTTCTCTGGAGACTCAAGTCCTTTTCTTGCAGTATCTCTTCATAGTTGTGTTTACTTGAAACAAAATTCTGTGCCACGTGACAAGTGCAGCAATATACTTGAAGTCTGAGATATTTTTTAAGTAACCCAAGTGCTTCTACCTTCGCAATACTGCCACTAGATCCATTTAGTGTCTTCATTCAGAAATTTCTTCCAAAGCATCACAAACACTGCAGAGGTGTTCGTGCATAAATTCGACTGGGACATCTTGTGCCACTTGGGGATTTAATGTACTCGTTTTCATAATTAACAGTCTGAAAATGCACAAAACCCACAACTGCACTGCCAATGCACTCAACTCAGCGCCCTCACGACTTACGATTCACGAACTGACTTGAAGGTCACGGTCACTATGATTATGATAGTCAGCCACCGCATCGCATCCAGGGTGTGGCCGGGGGAAGTGAGTGGTTGCCTTTTTGCACTCCGCTACGCACAGCGAAGTTGCCAAGCTAAGTAGCCTACTGTTAGGGCATACTTTCCTATTTTCTATGACAACTTAAATAAAATACCATTCACCTAGTAATTCATCTGCCTATGCTAGTAGAGCACAGAAGCACTAAACTTTAATATTGTTTGTAGTTTTTAACCCCCAAATTAAAAAACAAATCCTAAATTTTGCGCCCCCCAAAATTTTGCGCCCTGGGCGGCCGCCTAGTTCGCCTATATGGATGAGCCGGCCCTGCAACAGCCTAGAAGTCTTTTGAATTGTCTTTTTGCGGTTTACCGCGTGCCATTTAAAATCGCTTTGCGTGCCATGTTTGACATGCGGGCCGTAGGTTGCCGACCCCTGGACTAGACAATGATATTGACATAAAAAATGTTTATAAAAAAACACTCTTTGTTTTTTACGGTAACTCCGAGTTTTGCTGTTGGTTTGTTTTGTTTATTCTCAGATGCAGTCGTGCGTAAGTGTGTATGTATGTGTGTGTGTGCGTGTATGTATATGTATGTGTGTATGTAAGTATGTACGTATGTGTGTGTGTATGATATTTCTTTCTTTTGTAATCTTTTCTCTAGATCTGAGATTCTGACTGGAGTGCCAGCTCACCAGAATGGAATGTTCGGACCCAGCAGAATGCCTTCCAACTTCCGATCGTACGATGAGCTTCTAGGAGTTTCTAAGATTTTGTCTGATGAAGGCGTCGCAACGGGTAGGCTAAAGGCTGTTACTTTTCATTGCGACAATATAATAATAATGTAGGCCTAAACTTCTTTATCTGTAGTCTATGTAGACTCTGCATCGGTAAACATCGGCATGTATCGGTAAAAATCGGTATGTATTGGTAAACATCGGTAAAAATCGGTAAACATCGGTATGTATCGGTAAACATCGGTATGTATCGGTGAACATCGGTATGTATCGGTAAACATCGGTATGCATCGGTAAACATCGGTATGTATCGGTAAACATTGGTATGTATCGGTAAACATCGGTATGTATCAGTAAACATCGGTATGTATCGGTAAACGTCGGTATGCATTGGTAAACATCGGTATGTATTGGTAAACATCGGTATGTATTGGTAAACATCGGTATGTATCGGTAAACATCGGTAAACATCGGTATGCATCGGTAAGCATCTTGTTATAGACTCGTTTATTAAATTAACAAATGTTTTTTTTTCGGTGTGCTATATAATAGTCTTGACCCGCCCCATATATATATATATATATATATATATATATATATACAAATATTCCGAACACTACATTAATGTGATCTATCGTTATGGTTTCTCAACTCCTTTTGGATTCTCTCTATACCATTCTATTGACTTCTATTAGCGTTAATGTCCATCCGATCCACAAGTTTACACGCTGTCCTGCATAATGTAGATAACAACCTTAATTACCCGGCGTTGCCCGGTGGAAAATATCGCAGGCCTGTATAAGCAACAGAAAAAAAATGTTATGAACTACAACTAACAGAAAGGTATAGATCTTATAATATAAAAAAAAATCTTTTTTTTTTTAACAGAAGACATTTAGGAAAATAAATTAAAATAAATATTGTAATCGGGTACAAAATAGGCCAGTCGTTTTTAATTTAATGAACAAAAATCGAAAATTGCCCGGTGGTGCTCGTAGATTTACAAGCCCTTTTTTTTAAAAAAAAAAGTAGTATTAATTGAAAAAAAATATTTTTTTTTGAAATAAAAGGTATAAACTAAGAGGAGAATTGAACCAAGGTCGCCGGCAAAGCAGTCCGATAAAGGTTAACCCCTTAGCTAGCGAAGACACATGTCCGATGTGAAATCGCAAAAGTATAATATGAGACAATAATGTCACGTGTCTTTAAATTAACTAATATGATTGGTTTAACACACACTTTATATAGATAGATAAGCTAGCTTCAACACGAAACAAGATTGACATCAATACGTTGTCAAGCAGGAAACCCATTGATGCCAATGTTTTGCTTAGATCCTGATGTTGTTCGTTTCCCCCCCTACCTTATATCATATGATTCTAAAAGTATCTTTTATCCATCTGATCAGGCATCATTGGTATTGACAGCCTCGGTCCAGATTCTGTCTACAAATACGACTTCCGTCAAACCGAGAAGTCACATGACGAGAGCAATATCAGCAGGAACATTTCTCTGATCAACGGCTACTTGCGAGATTTCTTGCAGCGGCATAAGTTAGAGTGAGTCGGCGTATTCATGTTTAGCATTATGTTGCTTTTAACGTTGTTGTTGTTGTGTTTATATTAGAGGCCGACCGAAACCAAATATTTGGTTTTCGGCCGAAAACGAAACCATACCTAAAGTTATAAATGTAACTTACTTTCGGCCGAAACCGAAACCAATACCGAAAGTTTCACTACACCTTCTGACGAAACCGAGAGATAAACCGAAATTGCCAAACAAAAGATTTAAATCGGCTGCACATTTGTGTGCAATATTAGCTAATATTAAGTAAATCATAGAACATATAGTATAAAATTTAATATATATTCGGCTGATGACCGAAAGTCAATATCAGTTTCGATCGAAACCGAAAGTGAACCGAAAGATAACTTTATTTTACTTTGGCCGTAACCGAAACTACGTTGAAAGATCCTATTTTCCTACTATTGGCGCCGAAACCGAAACCGATTTTCGGTCGGCCCTAGTTAATATCACTAGTTAGTTGTAGTTGCTGATTCTGACACAAGGCTATAATTGCCTCCAAGGGCGTTACGATATTCAGGGCTTGGGCCAAGGGGAGGCACAACAATGTGCGGTCCACGCAGTGACTTTCACTACATTAAATTCCCCCCAATGCGGAATTTTCACTCGGATCGATATCGTGGTGGCTCACTCGTATACTTGCACTGTCGCCCGGTAGCATCCGGGAAGCGGGGCGGGGTTGAGTCAGGATTGCTGAGCACATTGCTTCCTCTCCATCGAGGGTCGTGGCCTCTCGGCCGTACAATGAAAACCTCGAACGCGCAGTAGGGGCTGCATCCCACCGGTGTGCTCCTGAAGCAAGCGTAGGCCTATTGATGGTTTCCAAACCTCACCAGCGATAAGGCCCATTGGTACAGAAGTGGTTTCTGTCACGTGATAGTTGTAGTTGTTGTTACTATGTCACCTAATAGCTGTAGTTGTTTCTATGTCACATGATAGCCTAGTTGTTGTTGTTTATGTGTCATGTGATTATTGTAGTTGTTGTTTCTATGTCACGTGATAGTGGTAGTTTGTTTGTATGTCACGTGATAGTTGTAGTTTGTTGTTTCTATATACCCGCCTCAGGGACTCTCATCTCTGGTTTATCCTCCCTTAGCCGTTTGACAAGGGGATTTGAGATCGGAGTTTCCTCTTCTAGATAAGCTACCCACCAAGTTTTACGAGCCTTATCTTCCCTGAGCTACTGGTTATAATAAGTGGCCCGCCTTCACCCCTTCTCGTGATACTTTAAACACGATCCGCTGAGGCTATTTGAGACGCAAGCCATGAGGATATTTATAGAGGTTTGAGGGCTTACTTCCCATTCCCATCCCAGGATGTACATAAGAACCATGACAGCTACTGATATCTTTAAGAAAATATCTACTCAATTTTATATCATGGAAACATGACACTGCTAATATCTTATCAACAACAGTTGATATATTAAAAAAAGAATAGGCCTACCTTCCTTTTCAATATCTCATGATAATTAATGTCAGTATGGCTGACTCTCTGTCCCTGCTACTACTTGCCGGGTACTTATCCGGCCATCTACCATACATGTCGGCCTATATAAAGCAATAACATTAGGGAAGCGGTTCCCAACCTGTGGGGCGCGATCTCTTTGGGGGTCGAATTACCAATTCATGTGATTGTCGCCAAGGACTATAGGAAAACACTTATTTTTGATGGTCTTATTGAGGCATGTACAGTTCAGCACTCTTCGATGGCGTCACCACACAACCCTCCCACAGTGTGTAGCGGGGTCAAACAGAGACGTTTCCTGGCACCAACACTCTTTAATTTAGACCAGGGAATGGCAACCTTTTGATAATAGTATGCCAAAGTGGGATTTCTAATTCATTCAGCGTGCCAACAGCCTAAAAGTCACCATGCTTTAGCACTCTATTTCTTATAGAAGATGCTTGAATAGTTTTTTTTAGGAGTCTTCTGCGTGCCATTGAAAATCGTTTTGAGTAATAAGTTGGCTCGCTTTTCGTAAGTTGCCGATCCCTGGTCTAGACTATTCCTCTTTACTCTTTACTTAACATTCATCAAACCTTAAAAATAAAGCTTTTTCAAAAATTAGGTAGGCCTACTCAAAACTGGCTTCCGTTTTTTGCGCGATTTTAAGTTTTCGACCCCTCTTGTACTAAATCGTCTAGGCAAAAAGTGCCATTCATGATAGAAAGATAATTTTTTCACTCGATTGTACATGAATAAATGGCCTTTATCACCATATGTATTTAAAATTGATTGTTTATGTTAAACATTTTTAATATTTAAATTATCTAAGAAAAATAGTTTATTTTTTTAAGAAAAAATCATTTTAAAGATTTTTTATAAACATCATCAAAAAGCTGGTCCATTTTCCTGTAAAAATATGAAAGAATTATTAGTCTATATATTATGGCACATTTTGCCCAACGCGCAAGATAAACCCTATGAAATAGTATTTTACTGCCGTAAAAACATGTCTGCCGCGATCTCCGCTATTTGAAGGGTCGTTACCAATAAAGGCGTCGTATCGGATTTTATCACTTTAGTAGTTAAGTAAAACTATTCAATGTCATAGATTAATAATATAAAATTAATTTTATGTTAAAAAATGTATGTATATATTATTATATTTATTTAATTTTAATAAAATTGTTTTAGATTTACCACCTAAAATCACTTGTTCTCGAATCTCCAAACCCCTATTAAGTTTAAGGATAAGGCTAATTTTTTTCTTGTCATAAAATAAACTAAAATTACATTTATTTTAAAGTAGATATGCTAAAGATATTGAATTGATACTTATTTTTTCCAGGAAATAATATTATAATATGTAATTTGACATGCAAAAGGTATCTTCAATCTGTTGTCAATGTAAACAATAGTAAATTTGACCTTTGGTGGACTAGCGAAACTATGGAAAATATTATGAATTAAACGAATTAAGTATAAAATTAAGTAGTTTTACACACTTATAATAACATTTAAATAGAAGCAGACATTATTTTATTTAGTTTTTGTGGAAGCGAAGCTATTTTCAGCACATAAATGTACAAAAATATTGTCTAGTCTACACTCATAAGGCCTACAAAATGCAGTAGCCTACTCCGACAAGTCTAATGTGGGTAATAAAAGACATATTTTACTCTTTAGAATAATACAATACTATTATTATATCTGCACTTGAAGAATATTTCTTCCATGGCATATGTTTAATAATTCATCGGTAGGGCTAAGTCATTTTTTTAAACATTTACTGAATAATGGTTTGTCATGCATAGGCCTAATAATAATAATTCTAATAAGATTATCAGATCTAGCCTGAACTTAAAAGTTTATTGTATACCCCCGATTTGTTATACGTTTATTGACGGTTATTATATATATTTAAGCTATTATGTTTGTGAATTTCTATGTATTGCCTAGGAAAAAGTCTAATTACAATCAGTCATAATCAAATAGCCTACATAGGGGGGTCGTATATTAATTATGTCAACAAAATACAGAAAACTGGGTTATTGAAAAAATTTACAACTGTTGAAATGTGGGAGGGAAGGGGGTCAATAAAGTGACATTATATAGGCTAATACATTTTATTTATAAATTTTCATGCGTTTATACTAATTCATTCATCAACAGCCTACCAATAAAATCATAGATTTTACTGCATTGCCAACTTCGTGGCCTATATGCATATAGGCCTACCCTCTGTATTCTGATCTGGACCAAATAAAAACAAAATAGGAGGGTTTGGGAGGGGAGCATAGGGTAGAATCGTACCACTTTATATGTGTGTGTAAGGGGGGGGGGGGGTAAGGGCGAAACGTGCACGGCAAGAGGTCGAAAAGACGGTTTGTTCTGATATTAAAACAAAAATATCTTTGCGAACTACTAATAGATGAAAGTTTAAATTAGGTCGATATAAGAGATATGTTTCATAATTGTTAATGTATAATTAAAATAAAAGTGTATGAGCTAAAAATGTATTATTACTTTTAGCGTAGTGGGGGTGGCAAATAGTGAAAAGTAGGAAAGATTGGTGGACAGCGAACACAACTAGTATAAAGTGCGGGGGTGGGTGAAGTTCAATAATGAACGAACGGGACTAAGTCTCCAATAATGCACAATATCCTTATAAACTACTGAACAATTAATATGTTATCGAAATATCCATAGTGAAACTAAAAATGTGATTCTTTAAATATTTATCTATACAAAAAACTGTAGCTTAGAATATAATGCTTGTGATAGGCATTCTTGTTTAGTGTTAAGGACCATTAGATATTGGTATTTATACTTTATACCAATGTAACAAAATAGAGAAACCAAATCAAATCATATGTACAAGTAATATAATGAACAGTTTTAAGTTTATATTGTAATAATATATTTTGTTTTTAGTTATGGGATATAACTGATTATTATTATTATTATTGTTACTACTATCAATAGGCAATAGTCAATGGTTGTTATTTTAAACCTTTAATTAACATTTGAAAACTTTCTCTTTAAAATAAAACACGTATAACTGTTACCTTAAAATGTGTATTATTAAATAATGTACTAACTTGCCTTATTTAATGTTTAATGCTCGAGTCTTACACTATATAAAAACTGCTTTTGTTTGTTTTACTTTCAAGTACATGATTGACAATCTTTGTCCGTATAACTACTTATACAGTACATTTTAGAAAAATTTTTACTATAAAAGTTGTGTACTTTAAATGAACTTCAAATTGATGTAATATTTGTACATTTACAAAGATTCGTTAGATTTTCGCGAATATTTATAAATGGCTAAAAAACTAAAATTTTTGCTAGAACACTTTGTTTCAATAAAAATAATTAAATTTTGATAATTTGAAACAGTACTAATTTAGTAGGTCTCTATAGAGCATTGAATTACCTTCAATTTGATATACAACATAAGCTTCTACTAAAATTAGGTAATTTTTAGTGATTTTTTAAAAATATGTCAGATTTGCGTTTTTTGTCTCCCTTGAAAAAAAATGTAAAAAGTATGAAAAATGATTTTTACATCGATATTTGTATATTTTTCAAATGCCCCACATTCACGAGAAAAATTGGGTCTCTTCTCTACAAACTTTTGTGTTTGTAAACAAAGTACATTAGATATAGCCAATATACTTTTTGAGATAATGACTTCTAAAAATAGGACTTTGTGAGGTGGCTAAAGGTAACCCACTTGTAAAATTTCAAAATGTTATAACTTTCTTAAAAGTAAGAAGTAAATGCGTACTGGTGAAAACAATTTAGTAGCTGAAAAGGTGTTTTTAACATTACATTTATAATGTAAAAATATTAATTAATCGATTGTTCGTTTTGCGAACTGGTTATAGGCCTACTGGTACTGGTATACGCATCTTCAATATTTGTTTATTTTTCTCAACTGCAAATTGTGTAGTAAACAAATTATATAATAAAATCATTGCCCCAGAGACTTAAAACTAGGACAATTATCTCCCTTGATTGGCTTTAGTAACACTGAGCTATATTTACATGGAGTGCTCAATCTATTAAAATTTTAATAAAGAAGAAAAAATAGGAGAAAATGCGGACTTCTAAATATAGATAAGTGCACTGTACGGCACTGAGCTATATATACATGGAAGTACCAAAACATATAAACTTTTCGTAATTGCGTCATTGAAACTTGCTAAAAATAAACTCTTTTATACTGAACATACATTATATATATATATTTATTTATACTCTCTTATACGAGTAAATTGTGTTAATTTTAATGAGTACTGGATTCATTAATTTAATGGCAAAGTCAAATAATGAAATGGTTGATGATTTTTATGGATAATGCTTTGAATATCACAAATATGTTAACTGAGTAAGTAATTTAAATGAATATTTATTATTTAGACATGTATATATAGCTCAGTGCCAAACAGTGCACTTATCTATATCTAAAATTGCATATTTTCTCCTAAAATTCACTTCCTTTTGTTAGAGATATTTTACTATCTGTGCACCTCTCTAATCTAAAGTTCAAAAGAAACAATAGACACCAATAGACACCAATAGCATCCCGAGGCTTCCCGTCCGCCGAGTCCTTGTTTGATGCACAATCGTATCCATAGCTACGCCACTGTCACGTCGGACCAAACTGACCAATAGGAACTGTGAAGCAAGCGTCCACCAGTTTCTTTGGCCACGGCATACTAGGCTAGTGGCCAGCACAATGCCCAGCAGCCTTTTCTTTACCGCAACTAAAGTCAGTTGCCCATCAGCGCTGGGTAGACTCAAGGGACATCCTTCATACCCGGGAACAAATCCTAGCCTTCACCAGCCTTCAAATCCTAAACACTTCAGTGTTTAGTAAGCATTTGTAGGCCTATATCGAATTCGTTCACGTTGATTTTTTTTTAAAGAAATTAAAAGAATATGGTTTTAATAAATACCAACATAATATGTTAAATTTTAGGTTTTAATAATATACCAACATTATATGTTAAATCTTAGGTAACTGTTGACAGCGCATAGAACTGTTGCTCACGGGAACGCTATACAAGTATTATTATTATTATTATATGTTAAATCTTAATGGGTCAAGAACCATTTCATGGGGGGTGCCTAAGACCACCGGAAAATGCATATTTTATGTCTACAGGCGGCCCACCCACATGCAGTCACAGAATAGAAATATAATTCTATACTTATTCTGTGCATGCAGATACATCCACATACGAGTGAAATTTGAAGATGCTCCTCAAACAACACAAGAAAAGTTCATTTAATTTATTAACAACTAATTTCTCTACAATGCCAATTACAAAATTCAGGATCAGGTGTTTGCAGTCACATACTATTTTGTCTGAGACTGTGTTGCGCCTTCTTCTTCCATCTCCAACAACTTATCTTTGTGAAAGGGCTTTCCAGTTTGTTGATTATTAAATCTAAATACAGAAGTAGACTTGTGAATTGTGAAAGATGATCTTTGTTGTGTAAGCCGATGAGAAAGACGCAGTCTTAATCTTAGCACTGACGTTGTGTTGTAATTAGAAATAAATATTTTAGAATAAATCATTTCAAATAGATTTTTGTGATTAATCACTGTGCTTTAATTATGTTCAATTTGTATTACTGAAAATACATCCTACACTACATATCAGATATTTACATTTCATTTTATAACAGTAGCACATTACAGTTACATGAGATATTTACATTACATTGTATAACAGTAGCACATTACAGTTAAATGAGATATTGACATTACATTTTATAACAGTAGCACTTTACAGTTATAAGGTAGCGAAAAAAAAGTTTATGGTTGGGGGTCGCCATAACGTGAAGAGCTGTATAAAAGGGTCGCGGCATTAAATAAGGTTGGGACCCACTGTATTAAGGCATTTAGAAACTAATAAATGTTTAGCTTGGAATGTCTCCAAGCGTTTCATATTTTTCAGCGATACTGCCACTAGTACAGAATCAAATTGATTGTTTTCTTGCGAAAATGACTACTTTTACTGAATAATAATAATAATAATATAGAGTCTAGGGCCTACTAATCAGGGGCGTATCTAGGCATGTTTCACATGTTCCATTGGAACAGGGGCCCCCACAGAAAAGGGGCCCCCACACATTACACAAAGAATATTTTTAGTGACATCCCCATTCTTTCGTTGAAAATGTAATATACAATGCATTTATACCACGACAATTTAAGCGCTCCTCGCTAACCAAGCTAATTGCATCATAAAATGTATGATTTTGCAGAATGTAACATGAATTAACGACACTTATCTGATGTATGTGGAAGGCAGGGCGAGGTCACGAGGGGCGCCCACATAAATTTGGGAACAGGGCCCCCACAATCCTAAATACGGCCCTGCTACTACTAATAATAATTTGTTTAAATTGAAAAACGCTGTCTTGTTGTTTCCCCGACTGGTGTCATGTAGATTTCGGATCTGGGTAGGCTATGGAATATCTCCCTGATTAAAAAAGAATTACTAATATCCTCTCTCTATGGAATATCTCCCTGATTAAAAAAAATTACTAATAGCCCTCTCTCAATGTTTTCAAAAATCTGCAATGTTTATTGTTTATTCTCACTTTTTGTTTTGTTTCAATTCACAAACAGTAATTTCTTTTTGGTCCTGTCGTTGGGAGACGCCCAAAGATGCGCCCACCACCAGCAGTACGGGCAGTTCTGTGAGGGTTTCGGGGACCTCCATCGCACGCAGGGCGTCAACATCCCAGACTGGAGGCCCACGCCCTACAACTCCAGCGGGCTGAGTGTGCCGTACTACGTACCGGACAGAGAGGCGGCCAGGGCGGAGTTGGCCAACATGTACAGGAGCGTGGATAGACTTGACCAAGGTATAGCTGGCGCTGGAGATGAGATACTTAAATTTGTCACGAAATAAAAGGACCGGACTGCTCAGAAATAGTTTGGGGACCGGGGGGGGGGAAGGTGCACTAGAATGTGTATAGCACCACCCCCTCCCCCGAAAACAAACACACACAATTTCCGAGAGGTCCGGTTCTTTACTATAGATATAGGCACGGTGTCCGGTTCTTTACTATAGCTATAGGCTCGGTGTCCGAGAGGCAGCGCGTTCGATTGGCGTACCCAAAAGTCCTGGATTTGGATCCTGGTGTGAAGGCTAGGATTTGTTCCCGGGTCTGGAGGGTGTCCCTGAGTCTACCCAGCTGTGATGAACACCTGACTATAAAGTAAAAAAATAAAGGCTGCTGGGCATTGTAAGGGCTACAGGCCTAGTCTGCCTTCGCCACAGAAACTGCTGGACGCTTGTTTCACGTCCCTATGGATCAATTTGGTCCAACGTGATACCTTACTATTACCATACTTGTGTATCTAACTGTGTGTATATAAGTGGCGTAGCTTTGATTTCGATTTTGCATTAAACAAGGCGAACATGGAAGCCTCAGGCAGCTCGTGGTGGTTATTTTTCTGTTGAAACATAGATTAAAGTGGTGTACCGATCGTAAAATGTCTCTAAGAAATGCTCTAAACGTCTCCCCCCCCCCCCCAATTGCAGAAATCCACCTTAGGATCATTTCCGTGGCGGCTTGCTCGTATACCTGCACTGTCGCCCGATAGCACCATGAATCCCAGACTACAGGTCTGGACATTCAGGAACCAGGGCGGGTTTGAGAGGGCTTTCGCGCTAATTGCTTCCTCCCCACCGAGGCTCGGAGCCTCTCGGCAGTGCAATGAATCGCAAAGGGGCAGTTTGAGCTCGATGACCTCGGATAGAGCGGGACACCTTTGGATGCGACCTGGCTGTGTGGACATTTTCATGTGCCACTTCATGATCTTGTACATACTGGTGACCTTGTTTTGGCTCGAGTTGGAGTTTGGCCACCAAAGCAGAGGCGCTTGTTTTAAAACCGTAGTCGCAGGGCCCTCGAGAGAAAAAAAAGATGCCGGTACGAGATCTTTTCTGGGCCCCCCCTCCCCCCTCCCAACACCTTTTTTTTAACACTAGTCATATCTTGATGATTTATTTGTATTACATACCTTTGAAAAATCAGGAATCTTTTTAAAAGGTCTGTGGACCATTTTGTGAAACTGTCATAAGTGTTACCATTCACCATTAGAGTGTAATCATTTCAATCACAGTCTTACAGGTCTATTACATAAATACATTAATCAAGTACATATTTCTTAGTTTAAATTGTTGCAGATCTAATTGTTCCCTGCTTCAGTATTGATCAGTATTGATCAGAATTGAGCTTGCAAATATTACACAGATGTGTAAAATGAGAAAAGTGACTTTCACTGATGATTGATGAGTAATTTGGTTGAAAAGAACTAGAGAAGTATTGGAGGTTTTAAAGTTGGACAATTAAATTGTCAATTAACTTGTCATAATTCATTTTAATATGGATTAATTTGAATGTGAAAATTGAAAGAGTAAATTGAAAATATGAGACACATTTTAAGGTAAGTTACTTGTAGTTGTCACAGCTACATGATTAAATAATTTGGGACATATCTATGACAGTTGAACAGTTGAAACTCTGTAATAAATAGCAATATTATATCAAGTCAATTAAAAAGACTTCAAGTTCAATGCGTTTCAAATTGTATTTATATAAAGTATAAACGATTAACAACTTCACAACTTTTCAATACGTTACTATAACAAAAAAGTACATAAATATGCATCTTAATCGCATTATATGCATGTCTGTCGAATCATTAATTATTTACACATATACCCAAATCATTCATCTTTTGAATGCTTACGGTTTCGTGAAAAGAAATAGTCAACAGAAAATACATCAATATGCCTACATAAATGATAAAAAAAAGACAAAGAAGAAAAAGACTAGTTTTATTAAAACAGGGCTGATTTAAATTGCGTGCCTTTTTCTTGGCAAAACTACGAATTACAGTGTCATAGTTAATTTGTCTTGCAATGCCAGACTCAATACTGAGCCGAGCCAAGTTGTTCAGGCGATCCTGGCTTATGGTGGACCTAAGGTAATTTTTGATGAGCTTAAGTTTACTGAAGCTCCTCTCTGCTAATGCTACTGTGGCTTGCGCTGTAAGGGACATCCTCGAACTGACACTTATGTTAGGAAAAATATTTTGGAATTTGCCGAAGCATTTAAAAGTTCCAATCCACCCAACTCTTCTTTACCGAAATGTGTATTGTGAACCATTGTTAGGTTAATTAATTCCTGAAGAAAGTCTTCACAACGTATGTCATTATAATACT